>APFE030999682.1:134892-153276 GCA_000404065.3 Pinus taeda
ATTTCTAAGTTTTAAATATTTTTTAAATATATGATGATGATGATGATGATGATGATGGTTAACGTCTGCCGAGACCAAACATTGGTCTAAGGGACCTAAAGAAACAAATTATTTATTTTGATTTAAGATTTTATTCCTATGCTCAGAAAGCTTGGAGAGAAGCCTCCCAAGCTCACTATAATTTTGACATTGTAAAAGGCTAGGAAGGTCAGTATAGTAACAAAGATTGTGAAACTGAGATCTAATGTGGTTGTACTCGGAGCACTCTAAGAGGAAGTGGTTTTCATCCTCGATGTTCCTATTCTCACATATGTGCCAGATCCTTTCCATCCATGACGTTTTAGGAACTGCTCAATGACCTGTTTCACTATGGAGCTCATGAGAATTCGTTCTAATCTTTGCTATATTAATTTTATTCTTTGAGCTAGTTAAAATAGAGAGATACTTTTGATCTTCTAGGATGGGGTTGATGACCTTCTTATAATAACTTAATTTTCTTAACATTTTTATAAATATTTTAAATGTTTTTTTTTTGAAATCCAAAATATATTTTTTATATATATATATATATATATATTATTATTATATATATTCAAATTTAAGCAAAAATTAAATATATATTATATATATATCTTTATATATATATATAAATCCTTTTTTCTTTAGTTTTCTCTTAAGTTTTTAATATTTTACATTTTTTTTTCTTTTAGGTTAATTTCCTATTTTTAATCTAATTTGTTTTTATGTTTTAAATTTTTTTTAATATTTGTTAATCTTTTTTAAAATTTTTTTCTTTTTACTTAGTATTTCTTAATTTGTTTTTTTTTTCCATTTTTTTTAATGGTTGATAATAATTCTTTCTTTTTTTTTTTTTTTTAATTTATATTTTTTGTTAATTTTTTTAATAATTGATTTTTTTGTCTTTTAATATTTGATTTTTTTTTTTTTATTATTATTTTATACCTTTTATTTAATTTATTTTTATTTTTCTTCATTGTTTTAATTTTTGTTTTTATTTTTATTTTTATGTTTTCATTATTCTTTTGAAATTTTAATGTTTTTCAGAGTCATAATTAAACTTTTACGCCATTATTTCAAAATATTGAAAATTTACCCTAGAAAAAAAAGTGTTATTTCAACATCAACACTTTTCATTTTGAGGGTGTTTGTAGCACAACTTTTGGACAAAAAATTGGTTTTCACTACAATTTTTTAAACATGTTGAAAATTTACCCTAGAACAAAAAGTGTTATTCCAGCATCAATACTTCGTTTTTAGCACTGCTTTTCATATTTCTTGGTGGTTTTTTGGCTACAGTTCCTGTTTTGAGTTTATAGTTCTCGTTTCAAAGTTTACATTGTTTTTGCTGAAAATATACCCCAAAATCCAGCAATTGTTTCAACAAGCCAGTTGGAATGAGTTTTTCCACCTTTGTACTGATTACCACAATGCAGTGGCTCAACCTTTTTCTCAGGGGTTTGATGGAAATCACGTGGATATTAGAGTCCTACCATTTTCAGTTACAGAGCAGTCATTCCCTAAGGCCACGAATTTACTAGTAGACGGAGGAAAGATTTTTCACAATCATGTGTTATCAAGCATCGATGTCCCTTTCTTTTTTAGAGAATTCAAGGCTCAAAATTGGAGGACTGGAGTTTGAAAGGAGTGGTTATAGGACAAATGGCATTTCCCTCTACTCCTCTGCTAGCAATATTTCACCTGTGAAGGGAGGTTCAATCCGATAAACCTCTACCACTTCTATTTCCTTGCACATCTACCTGGTAAAATTAGAATTAATCCTTGTTTTTATTGACTAGAAAGCATTATGCATATGGAAGCTAGGTTCAGGGCCTGCACAAACCCATTCTCCCATTTTATATACCACAAAACCCTAATAAAACTCCTAATCAAAAAACAACTAGCCAGGGGAGGAAGGACTTGGAGCCATTTCCTTTTTTGGGGAGGTTTTCAACCTCAACCCCTTAAAAGACGAAGAGGCGGACCAAATACTGCTAAAAAGGGGGAAAAGACTAAAGGACAGGCCCCTATTGAGCCAACTACTAGAAATGAAATCATAAAAATTCCATCTACATCCTTTGGCCCTAAAATTCCCAAAGTACAGAAGAAAAAAAGTGACAGGCTCAATAAACCAGATCTTGTATCCAATGTAAACCTACGTGCTAATATTGACTCTCCCTAAGTTGTAACTCCACCTATTGAACCCTCCCTTGCTATCATGTATGTAAAGTTCCCTCTGTAGACAGAGGAAATCCCTCTAGTCCTAGAGTCGGCCTAGTCACAGCAAGACAAATACAACAGTTAATTCCTTAAATAGTCACCGTTGAAATAGCCTACCTTATGTGGGTGTTTGATGCAGTCTTCGTTACGCTGCTCTAGCTATCGTTTTCTTCTCCTTGATGAGTGATTCACCTAAAACAACATAAGAGAAAAATGAAACACATAATAGAGCACAACAATGAACTATCCACTTACAGAGTCAAGGAACCATAAGCTATCATATATATCATACATGATATAGGAAACAACCATTGATTGTATTAATATGAGAAAAGTAAAGCTTAAAACTATGCCTTGACATCGCAAACTTCCTTGAAGGGTCTAGTTAGTATGTATCCGCAAGCATTCACTCTCGAAAGGTCTCCCAGAAAGGCTGATGACTCTCTCTCTCACCCGAAAGCACTAATATAAGGCTAAGGCAATCCACAACCAATTACTAGACTATCAACAATTCACACTGCAAACTATCAATCCAACACCAAGAACTAGCTAATTTTCTCACTACCAAAAAACTAGCTTATCATAGCAATGGAGGATGCTTTTATAAGAGGAGGAACCTCCATAAATGAGGGAGATGAAGCTCATCTTCATGGGAGGTTACTCAAAAGGTGGAACCACCATCTCAAATGATGAAAGGCGAACTTCCTTGGCCCAACAACCAGTTCTAGAACCACCTAGAAGCATTATGTTTGAACTAATTCACCATATTTGGGTCGTCGCGAGTCAAACACTAAGACTCAGAGACGAAATCACGAGGAAACAGTGTATTCAGAGCTATCGTCAGAAGCAGGATACTGATGACTTACGATGATCCCTAAAATCTGACAGTCACATAGAACATATGTACTCTTGCAACGATGTCATGAGGTTCCAGCTCACTTTGGTCCATCGTTGTAGACAAGATATTGATGTCCTGAGACGATCTTAAAACATAGGCTAAAAGTGTCAACTTCAAGATTAATGAGCATGGTTTATATTCTTGAGTGATATGGAAGATGTGGACACATATTTTGATGTATGACATAGAACATATGCCATTTAGGGACCAAATCTACCCGGGATCAGGGGATGTGGGGTCGGTGACAAAATACTTTGTAATAGATGCCCCCTAAAGCATGAATGCCAAGAGAGTGGTAGGGGTGAAATTATTTATAAAACCATAATTGAATTAGAACACGATCGCGAGAACCTGCAGACTCAAGTATAAATGATATCTCTTAAAGAAATACATGTAGTTAAGGTACGGGCGCAACCATCCAAAAGACAGATAGAACTATTCTGTGGTATGGACGTAGCCATCTAGTCGAAAAGACCATATGAAAACAGAGGTATGGTCGCAGCCATCTAGAAAGACTTAGGTATGGTCGCATCCATCCAATCAAAAGAGTCATGTATAAATAATCCACACAACCTAGACTAATCTGATCTGGGCCTAGGGTCTTGAATCCTAACCTGTCCATCGTACAATTTCTAATATGCGAATAAATGTGTCGAAGTCAAGCATAATAGAAAATTGCTTGATTACCGGCCAATGATGTGAACCATTAACAAGTGCGAGAGAGACCACTAGTAATGTTTATGGTTCTCAAGGCACTGTTAGTACAATCCACAAAGTGTGAAGAATGATCTGGAGTCGAACACTTGTGGAATCACCCAATCAAAGACCAATGATGCAAGTTTGTTGTCGAATGCGAAGAACTTGCCATTAAGGCATGCAAGCTCCAAGGTACCCGAAAGGAGTCTTTAGATCAACTTCCTGGATAATGAGTCAATGTCGACAAGAACCAATCCATCAGAGGAGGGCCACAATATTTCCCACATCAATGACGTGAGACAGAGGAAAAATATGTAGATGGATGAAATAGAGAATCGGAGGGGGATGTAAGGATGCAAACTGTAGAAGGATTAAGTTCTTGAACATATCGGCGACACAACTCCATAATGTGGCAGAATTTTGGTACCAAGCGATTGAAGGTCATGCAGAGATAGCAGGGATCAAATGGAATCAGGAAAAATGAAGAACCCAAACCCCGGAACGCCAATGATGAAGTGAGGATGTCCCAAACCCAGTGAGAAGCAACAAAGGTGTCGATATTCAAGAGTGAAAAGCTGCCGTAGGTAATCAATAGACATTTTTCCTCCACAAATGGAACATTTCCATCCGAAGAAGAAGAAGCGAAGAAGGAAAACTGATCTTCTATGAAAATTTCCCTTAATGAGGAAAACAGAGTACATGGAATAAAGATGAAGCCACCGCACGCATGGCGTAAGTCCAACTTCAGCCTAATAAGAGGTTGTAAGTCAAATTCGTGTCAACAACTTCGACTTTAACATCAACTGTCTTCCCTTCTAGGGTGATAAGCAAGCACAGGAGGATACCAAATGGAAGAGAATCTCTTCCATCAAAGGCTTCCAGGGTATTAGGAGATTGACTCAAATATGGGGAGCCGATAGCCTTCCAACAAGCAACAAACATGATTCAAGTGGAGGCACCGTCATCAATAATAGTGCGATGAATATTCTTCGAGTTAAAAATGACTTGAATGGGGAAAGTAATTTGATGAGGAAATTGCGAAACATGGTTCTCAAGATCGAATGTAATTAATTCCGAATCGGGTGGGTCAATGCCACCAATGGAAAATAGCGGAGACTTCCGTTGGGGGCGACAACTCTGGAGAACTTCCAAAGCAGACATAGAAGAAGTAGCTTGGGCTAAGTCCTTAAAAATACTATAGTGCTATGTGACATGAGAATTGAATTTATAGGAATATTTCCAGAGGACTCCCTTAGTAGGAGGTTGAATGACGGACCCAGGCTATCAGACGATGTCATTTAATTAAGTTCTGGATCCCTGATCAACTTTTGACTGACTGTTTTACTACCATTTTTTCGGTCCGATAGCCTGCAATATCACTATGGGGGCATGTGTTACTAAAGAGCAAGCTATCGCACATGCTCAGTATCTTGATTTGGTTTATTCCCAATCTGGCACACTTTATGATCTCTTGCCTGATGCTCTGCATCATGGAACTTCTAAAGTCCCATCGACACCCTCCGTCGATGATGTTATTGGCTTCATTGCTGAATCTTCCCGAAAGTCTTCCATGAATCCTATGAAGCAAAAATCTAGTGCTCCTAATGAAAATTCTTCTCAGGCCACATCTGATACTGGGAAAACCTCCGAAGTCAATGTCATCTAGTCCATCGTGACAGATAAAGCTTCGAAAGGTAAGAAAAAGGAGGAAGGCAAAAATAATGCTGATCCACAAAAGCGAGACCCTCCTAAGCCTTCGGCCGATGATGGTGCTAAACGCAAACCAAAGTACCCTTGTCTCATCTATGATGAGGATCACTACACTAAAGACTATCCTAGACCATATGAAGTTACTCGTTTGCTTAAGGGGACTCCAGGAACTCTTGTTGTGCTTAAAGAGCCTTTTCCCTCCCAACAAACTCAAATGGTGGTTGATCAACCTCAGTGGTCTTCCAATTTTGGCTCCCAAGTTTTTATGGCTAGGACTATCCCTATCCATGTGAGTACTCAAGCAAAAGAATATCCCTATCCATGTGAGTGCAGGCTATCGGACCGAAAAAATGGTAGTAAAACAGTCAGTCAAAAGTTGATCAGGGATCCAGAACTTAATTAAATGACATCGCCTTCTCCATTCATGAATATGATCGGAGATGTGTGTCATCGTGTCCTGTTTCATAGAAGTAAGGAGGTGTGTGCCCATTTCATAATGAATCAGTAACTGAAAATGGGTAAGAAATGCGATCGCAAGCGAATTGAAGTCTTCGAAAGTTCCACGAGTGAGTTCAATATACCATTTCGTGGCGGAACCAGTGAGAGTCTATTGGAAAATATGGAGGTCGATAGAATCATCAAGCCATGAATTAGATGAGCACCGTAGGTGATAAGTCATGACATGCACTTGGGGGTCCTCTCCAGATTTACCATTAAATTTAGGTCAATCACCGATAATTTTGGTTGGAACTGGTGGCCAACATGGATTACGAAGGATTGGATCATTCATCAGCTTGGACACATCAGGCAGTTCCAAGGTTGCCAAAAAAGGTAATTGAGGGTTAAAGGACATCATAGGCCTCTGATAAGGGCCAGCATTAGGGTTCCACCCAGAGCCTTGTTCCCCCCCAAGGATTTTGTCCATAAGGATTTTGTCCATAAGGGTTATAGTTAGGCAGGTTAATGCCATAACCTGGTTGTTGTCCTTCATTTTGAACACTAGCAACCCATTGGTTACCAGCTTGACTAACAAGGGCAACATAGGGCTGCTGAAAATTTTGATAAGGATTGACCTGTGGTTGCTGATAGTGGTTTCTGATAATTTTGATTCAAAGCACCATAAGGTTTCCCTTGGGGTTGCTGATGTATTTGGAGACCATATTGTGGTTGAGCTCGAAACTGCGTCTAAGGCCCATGGTGCATTTGATAAATAGGTTGGGCTTGAAATCCAACTTGAGTTTGGAGACCAGGTTGAGTCTAAAATCCAGCCTGAGTCTGGAAACTGGGTGGGGCTTGATAAATAGCTAGCATTTGAATGTTTTGCTGACTGAGAGGTGGATTGATTTGACCAAATTGATGTGCTTGTTGAAACTGGGATTTACCCAATTGGCCAAAAGGCTAGCCTGCTTGGTACTGAGGTTGACCGAACTGGCTATAAGGCTAGCCTTGTTGGTACTGAGGTTGACCTATTTGGCTAGAAGGTTGAACTTCCTAGGTAATAGTTTGACCTTGCTGAAACTAAGGTTAGCCCATTTGACCAGAGGGTTGACCTAGTTGGACAGTACATTGGCCTTGTTGAAACAGAGGTTGACCTAGTTGTCCAGAAGGCTGACCTTGTTGGGCAACCGGTTGGCTTAGTCAAAATTTAGGCTGACCTGGTTGACCAAAAGGTTGCCCTAAGTAAACAAAAGAGGCACCTGTGGTGGCCAAAGGTTGTCCCTGAAAGGGTTGTCCCTGTAAGCCTGAAGGTTTCCCTTGAAATGGTTGCCCTTGAAAAGGTAGGCTTTGTGGGCCACCATAAGTGGTGTGATTGTAGGAAATCCTGAGCGGAATCGAAACCTTGACTCTGGGCTCCACAGGGAGAGACCCAATGTGATAAATATGAGTCCCTCGAGGATCATAATAGTGCAACGGGTTATGCGGATATGATGGTGGTTGGGAGCCCAGAGGGTTACGATTCGGGTTTTGAAGATAAAACCTATATTTCTCATATGACAACTCTGCTGGAATGGAACCAGAAGAAAGTGGGATATTACTTGTAGTGTGAATAACTCTAGATGCCAAGGATGAGGGACCACTATTAGTGGGCTCAAAAGAGGTCCCAGAAATAGTAGTAACCATCGAGGACGCAGTAGCTACACTAATGGAAGGATCTGTAGAAGCTACACAAATAATGGCCATTGACAGAACAAACGTGGCTGATACGTTGTGAAAATGAGCTATGAAAGGCCCTAAAGTTAGAGTTATAGCATGAGACCACATAGAACTCTGATTTAGAGACATGGAACTCATGATGTTAGACAAGGCATGATAGCACAATGGTAATGACATGCCAAGAGGAGTGCTAAAAGGGATACCTTCCAAAGGGAAAGGAAGTTCTCCACTTGACACAAGCTTCTCTTCATTGCTAATGAGACTCGTCTCATCCATGTCGAAAGAAGACATTACAATCGAAACACCAGGAGGAGTAGATAGGAAGTCTTCTTTTGAAGGCTCCCAAATAGGATTCTATTTGATATCAAAAGGCTCCTCTCCCAGAGCTCGAGAGTCAAGAGTTTCAACACGCAGGACAATGGGAAGGG
Source organism: Pinus taeda (assembly GCA_000404065.3). Lineage (NCBI taxonomy): Eukaryota > Viridiplantae > Streptophyta > Pinopsida > Pinales > Pinaceae > Pinus > Pinus taeda. The sequence goes on from APFE030999682.1 coordinate 143,017, forward strand.
TACCACCAACAGTCAATACCTCAGAAGAGAAAAAGAGAAAAAGAGATAATCGAGTAGGGTTGCAACTCTGCACGAACCAAGAACACAACCAAGATTTATAGATAAAATGTGAGTGTGGACAAATTTTTTTTATGACATAGGTATGAAACTTGACCTTTTCATATTTAAAGAGTCGAAAAAAAGGACAGAATATGACTCTAGTTGCCTTCGAATGTTTAATGAGCCTGAAGGGACAAGTGCTCAGATGATCCTTTTACTTTTAAAGAGTAAAAAAGGAATGAAGGTGACTACTCTGGAGTACTAGACAAGAGGTTTACAAGACAAATCGCAAAACTGCACATACACCTTGGTGATCAAATGAAAGGGAAATGTCCAAGGACTTTCCGTACGGCAGTTAATCTTCCCGAATGTTGTGTTTGGTGCATTATGATTCATAAGCCGATAGACTCAGCTTCCTATGGATAATAGGATGATAACCTAGTGGAGTCTTCCAATATATACTCGACAGTACGGGGAGCTCAAATCCGTACTAGTACCTATTGAATCAGAAAAGGAGGAATCACCGAAACTTAGTGAAAACAATAGTAACTAGGTTTAATGACGCCAGAACACGTCTCTAGCCTAGACCTATAGATATGTGAGCATTAGGTTCCAATGCGTTTTTAAGTTCATTCAATATATTTTAACAGTTAATCTTGAATTAAGTCTCGATTTCAAGGCCCTACCGAATGTATTTCAACAATTCCTAGGATGCAACTACAATGAGTAAAAAACCATTCCTTTTGATGAAAAACTACCTAAATGAGGGTAAGGAGTTCATTTCCAAGCGATCGAAAACAATAACAAGCAAATGAAAGAACATCAGTGCATGTGAGCAATCCAATCACTAGGAAACACTATGCATTAATTTCACTTATCTCGCAACTACTATGATGAAAAATGAAAGATTTGAACTCTATCTCATTTCAGCTCTTTTCTTCCAATTTCTCAAACAATCAAAGGATTTGTTGCTATCATGATTTTTATAGCTTTCTCATTGGATCTGTAGCTTTACTTGTTTAGAACTGGACTTTATGCCCAACTGTATGTTTTGTAAACAACCCAACCAATTTTATCCTATAAACTGAATCTAGCCATTGAAATCAATTACGAAACCGACTACTATAGTGACCATAGAGTAGTTGAGTTTTACAAAGAGATCCATCTCTAGGTTGAAGGGCCAACTTTCAACCTAAAAGAGGTTTGAGGTTACCTTTGGGTTTTTATTTCAACCAAGGTTTTCCCTAAGTGATAAAAAATTGTATTGACTTTATGGGAGATGAAGTTGAAATTCCCTGGTCTCGCTTCGTATTTCGATCACTTTGTTGACTTGATTTGGTAGAAAATGCCTACTCTATAGGCTTGCTTGATCTAATGATAATAATATTATAATTTTTGGAGATTTTTACTATGTATGTAGTGTGAGGATTATGCCCAAGTTTTGAGTGTGGATATGGCACTTATCCTCAGGTACTAATACATGTTGAGTTGGTGGAATGTCCACGTAAAATATTGGACATAATCCTCTCACCACATACACTGTAAAAATATTGAAAAATTACATTTATTATTATTATGAACAGGGGAAACCAAGATACTTTTATGATCAAATTATTTTGATTCATTCACCAAATGGGATGGATTTTGACTCACATATTGCCCATAAATAAAGAAAATTGGGAAAGTAAAAACATATGTATGTTATGTCCTTGTCCCATGACTCCAATCACATGAACACACATCATTACTCAAATAAACGCAAATCGGCTACGATAGATATTCAATTTGTGAATGTAACTTCCACAAAGTGTTTTCATAGTGGTTCAAATATTTACCGTCTTCAATATTTACTTTGGTTCACAAAACACCAACATAATTTTCTTTCTAACATGTAAGATTTGTGCACATTTTAAAGATATGAAAGGCCATTAAGATATTTTCGACATGATTACTTACATTTCCCTTATCCTTCCGAGCAAACTTCCCCCTTATCTTTCACTGAAATTATGAGAGTGAAATCCGATTGCACAATAGTTGTAATTTCCTCAAAACCTGCTTCGCCAAATTTTCCCTAAAAGTTGGGGGTATTTTAAATAAAATTTTGTGCAATTTCATATTGCTAAATTGTCGAATTCCAATGAAGGCGACAAGGTGTAGTCAATATTTATAAAGCTTCTCACGTGGACATTATCTTGCGATCCCAATCTAGGTTAGAATTTCAAAATAGACCCATCGTCAAATTTGACAGTTTCTCTTACCGTATTCATAATTACAAGGAAAGATCTTAATGATTTTGTAAAATTTTATGTTGTATTTGATGGGAAAATCACCTTGTGATGAGAAATTTTCCTATCAAATTCCATCCCTGATCGCGACGTTTTGATAATAAAAAGGCATACACAATAATATTCGTCATCGTAGTCTGTAGCCAATGGAGATAGCTGATGGTCATGGTTGACTCTAACATCAACTCTTCTACCAGTCGGGAATGGTTGCCATTTATGACATCCTTCAATGCAAGAGTGCCATTTATGACATCCTTCAATGCAAGAGTTATATTTGATGGGAATTTACCTATATTTTCTTTATTTAATCATTAAATATTGATTATTTCAAAATATGCACATAATTAATGATGTTTACCACATTTTCAAACCATGAATTTGATGGATGACTTAAAACTTTCCCTATATCTATATATACATATACTTACACATATATATGCATTTTATATAAAATTATAGAAATCAAAAGAAGTTTGTAATTGTGTTCTATGAGAAGTATTGCACTATGCAATGCCCACAATGGTAAGACTTTAATATGAGACTTCAATATAAGCATAGACTTATCCATAGTTGACTTTTCGACTTATTATAAAATCTTCATCTTTGTCTTCACTCACACAATGAGATCCTACATTGTACGCACTTAAGCATAAAGCATAAACAATGAAACATGAAACTTAAATGTTGACACTCACATGACATCTCCACACCCATGGACCATTAATATTCTATATAAAACACTAAATGATTTTTCTTGTTTATGTATGTGAAATAGTGGCTTTTAATTTGATTTTGAAGTTTCACGTATTTTCTTTAGTATTGACACACAGTGGGTTTTGATAAAATGGGTCGATTTAGTAGTTCGATTATAAAACAAATATATTGTGTGGTTTGATATGAAAATATCAAATGTGTGGCTATGAAGGCTATGAGATTTCGATACATTCACACTTTGAAGCTAAATACAATTGGGTTTATGTCTCTTAGGTCTTAGCCTATTATATAATTCTTCCTTGTAGAAGATTAGGAGTTTCCACTCAATTTCATAGAATCCATGCCTACATATTAATATCACTTGAAATGTTAGAATCCTTCCAAATTCTTATTTAAAAGTGGCTTCAAACTTGTATTATTATTTATAAGGTCCTCCTTATGTCCAACTCATCAAATTCAAAGCTAATATTAATTGTTCTTGTCCAAAATAAATTATAGTTAATGGTTTTGAACAAGCTACTTGAAAACTTTTCAAGAATGGTTTACCATAATTTGTAAAACCTTTGAAATTATGTAAATAGTGATCATACATAATTGCACTAAATGATTTACTAGTTTTCCATTAGAAATGAACATGCTTGAATATGTTTGAGATTTTTGAAGTAATATCAAATCATATACATCTATGATATTACTTAGTTGAAGCTTATTTTATGGTCAAGTCAAAATTAAAACATTTACTAAACTTATATTAAAAAAATGTTTTTGCATTAAAAAAAAACATAATATTTAGATTAGGGGTAAAAATAAAAATCAAATTTGAAAACTTGTCATAAAAATACCTTGATGGGTATGAATGCCCTTCAATTTTATACGTGCTAACAAGCACTTCTTAGACCGGGCATGACATGGTTGGAATGATATTGATACCTTTTTCACAGGTTAAAATTGGATGGTAAAAAATGGAAAACAATCATGTAATATATTCCCACTATTCAATCTAAAAGATTTTTCCCAGTCACAAAATAAACACCTCTATTGGAATAATTATACCTATTTAGGGATGAGTATATGGTAATTAGTACTCATTTAAATTGTTTTGACTTCAATTAGCTCACACTATTTGGAATTTTTTAAGTAAATTTTACTAAAGTTTGTAAAAATTGAATAATTCTGTAAAATTTATTAAGAAAATTTCATGTATATATTTGATGTACAAAAGTTAAAAAAAATTATCTCATTTTACGCTAGTACATTGCTTCAATATGAGGATGTGACAAATCACTAGTAGAGTTATTTAATCTAGATTGCGACCATTAGTTATTTTCACAAAGAATAGAAATCGATTTTTTGATAATTGCAATGATGGATAAGCGTAATTATTGAGATTAAGACAGGCTCAAATGGTTAATTGATACATAGACATGCCACTTCAAGAGGCTTTAAATGGAATAAAACCAGTAGAAAGACCATTCTTGTTATTGGAACAAAATTAGTTGCAAGACACTAATCATTAATGATTAAATAAAAAATATTATATTACGAGGGATTCACTCAATGAACCTATAACTTATAATGGAATACTAAACAATACCCCTAATTTGACTACATTTCGCAAAATTTTTATAAAAATCATATTATTTAACCCCCTACCAATACAAACCCAATACACCTTCCCAATTTTAAAAATCCCTAGTTCCATTAAATATTTTGAAAATTCTAATTATTTTTCTTATTTTTTACGTTTTCTAAAATTACCTAGTTGTTATTTAAGAATATTTCCGCCAAGTGCCATGATAATGATGTTTTTATTGTTACCTAGGGTAAATACATTAGGTGAAAAACTCTTCTTATGATATAATGAATCAGTTTTCAAAAGTGAGCGATGAGTCACTTTGACCACCCTACACTCTAGCTATCAATTCAATTTTTGTTGTAACTACTCCTCCTCTCATGGATTCGACCCCTAAGGCTAGGATGAGTTGGTTTGAGGCCTATATTATGTATTTTCTTAGTCATTCTACAAGTTGGACCCCATTGGATATTGTACTAGTGTTTCAGACTTTGGCATAGAATATATTGGATGAGTTGCAACTATTTTGGTGAGATTCCTCTCGCATGGTATTTTGACATTGTTTGTTCTTCAGTTACATATGTATGAATACTTTGAACCCTTCATGATTCATCTCACTTTAAATATGTTTGATTTTCAAAGTGTGATAATCAGAATTAATCTTGTATGCTCTGTTTTTGGAAAATCATCATAGATTGTTTCATTTCTTCAGTTTAAAAAGAATTTATGGTCTTCATGGTCTTTTTAGCACCTCACTAGTCTCAACCATCTCATCACTATACTACCAAGTGTTAAAGTGACTTGCCTACCTTGGCTCATGAGTTGTCTCCAGTTCTGATTCTCTTTTGCCTTGACCTAGTTCACTCTCTAGCCTAATAAACTCATCGAGTGACTACCCAAGTTAAATCAAATCAAACAAACCCTGAGCTACTATATCTAGCCTAAAACCCTAATCTATCCAACCCTTCTCGCTATGATCCTGTGGAGAGAGCCCTCTCTAGCTTGGTAGAGCTAGCTACCAAGTCAAAAGATTGGTTTGTGGCTACCTCATCTAGACTCTTCCTCGGCCTTGGAGATCCAAAGGAGTGATAAAACCCTCAATTCCAACTTTTGGAGGAACTAGTGGAGGGTTAAAATCTATTATTAGGTCAATCATCTAATTGCGTGCAACACCTGTACACTCAAGACTAGTCTACAACATATGTTACACTACCTTGGAATCTGCACCTCAACTGGGTAACTCGAATTGTCTACATGCGCTACTGATTTTGGGTTGATTTATTAGTTCACTAGATAATCACTAAGTTTGAATGAAGTCCCACTACTTAACTGACCCTCCACTAGTTCATCCAAAAGTTGGAACTAGTTTTACTGAAAACAACTTGAGATAACTCACCTAATTACTACAAATTAGGTATCACACATGGAGAACTGAAATCTAACTCCTCCAACTCAAATTTACTGAGTAAACTGGGTGACACAAGCCATGTTACACAATTTAACATCATCCAAGTTGTCTGCTAATGTGGAAATTCAAAATTTCTCAATTTAATCAAGGAAAAATCAAATTGATAATTTCTTACTGCATTTTTCAATAGACTGATATAACAATATCAGGCATATGAAAAACAAAAATAATAATCACATGTAGACACTTGTATTTTAGGTGGAAAGACACCCTCTAAGACCAAAAACCACTAAATTGTTTGCTGCTTCTTCTTATTATCTATTGCTTCAAAATATTCTTGTTTAAATTACATCAACTAGCCACCACTAGAAATGGAGCACACACCCATTGATTGAAATTAGAAATGTTGGCCACAACCAACTTGGAGCACCCATTCCTACAATAGACAATCAACATACACTTATCTTGAAGGCCCCACTCTAAGTACAAACAATTCTATTACAAGAAAATCTGAAAATATTGTTGCATAAACAAAAATAGCAACAAATAAGTAGGCTCATGCACCCACAATTTCACACTCCAATTGAGAGAACAAATCCCTCCACACACTCTCAAATATAATCTTCAATCTTTGCAATTTTGAAACATCGTTGATGAATAATTCTTGAAACACACTGCAATACTAAAGCTCTAAACTCACTATTACCCTCATTGGTTGTGAACTTGCACTTCATGAACACTCACTCACTCACACTGTTAGAGAACCAACCAATTAAGCAACCTTTCTCAACATATTTGTAATTTCTAAAGGTGATTAAATCAATTAATTTTACAGGGGATGGAGCTCACTCAAAATATTTTCACATGCATCATATTTGATTTAGATAGACTTCTTGACAAAATCAAGCAACTTATTCCACTAGCCTTTTGATAATTTCAACTTTGATCACCTTCTAAAGGCCCCACGACTTGTCTTGACAGTTTTCTAGAAAATTCCGTCCATAGACTTTGCCAAAAACAAATTAATTCCAAATATGCTCATGAAATCCAAAGAATTTTTTATGTTTTCCTTCGGTCGCACGGACAAGTCTTTTCAAATCTGACTAGTCGATCACACAACACTACTAGCCAATGAATGGAAAATTTCAATCACTCCCATAAGCCTTTATCCATGTGACTAGGGCAAAGCATAAGGTAAAACAAAAATTATTGCCCTCAAACTTGCAACAGAGCTTTAAGGGATCATTTCAACCTGCAAAGTAACCTTCCAAGCCCATAATGACATCAAGAAATTAGCTACATGACTCAAAAAGACTCCACACATATCATCAATTATACCTCTAGCACAATTGCATCTCAACTAGAGATGAGGCCTTATTACCTCATGACACTTCTTCTACAAACCTTCTGAGACTATGACAACATTTTACATCAGCATGAAAGCCCTCAACAAGCATACAACACACTCAAGATGATACATAAGGACTCATGAGTACAAAACTTCAACAACTAACATCAATGGCAACACAAACATGCCAACAAACAATAACCTGCAAATCCGCACTTCTTTTGCAACATGTCACTATGTAATAGTGCACTTCTCCTTGTATATGTGCTCTTGCTTAAGTAAAACGGTGGCCATGGCTAGTACTTACAAAAGCCATGGTAAAATTTTCTTCATCATGTGGACTACTTAGAACATTGTGTTTCTTACAATTTCAATTACAATACTGTTGGGGAATAGGAAAGGTATGGCCAAGATGAGAAACAATAGGCAGTAGCCATGAGCCTTCAATTGGCTTTCATCTTCTGAGCATTGAGAAATCCAACAACAATGACATCCACGAGTGCCATGTACACTAGTATTCCGGATGATGCAAACCCTAACAATCCTTCAATAAAGATAACTTCCCTAGGCCCGCTATGGATGAACTCCATTGTGGACTTCATTGCTATACTTGTGGTGATTCCAAGGGACAGGCATACGTGTTTTTTCGAAAGTTTCTCCATGGTATACTTTGAACAGTTACCACACTTGCAATAAACAATAATGTTGTATTAAGAACAACAATATTTCTTTGAAGAATTCGGTTTAGGTATTACATCTCTCCATATCAGACCTGACATTTAATTGTATTGTTTTGTAATCAGGTTCTATGCAACAACCAAGAATGGGTGGTGCAAATCGAATTTTTTCCTGGACCAGAGGTTAGCGTAATCTTATCGCAATGGCAAGTCTTTCTTGGAAGATCACACATCCGATGACTTCTTCGATGCATCGTGTGACCATTCTCCACAAATCGAACCCTTCATTTTTCACAGCGGCTCCATTTCATGCTAAAGTTCTTCTTTGTTTCCATATTAATCCCCATTATTTTTGGGATTTTGAAACAATTCCTTCACGCAAATCTTCTGTAACAAACTTCAACCTGTCAAGAAACACAAAGGCACCTGGAATTGCATGCCACAATTGTGGTGAGAGATTCCATGTGTGAGAAAATAAAAGTATATAAATGTCACTGGTGTTGAAATTATAATTTCACTGCGCGCGGGCCAGCAGTCAATGCCGTACCAAAACCACCGCAGCGAACCTGAAACCACCGGTAAGTTATCACACCGCTCTTTGGCATGAGAGGTTTCCGTACGAAGGGCCTCCGGTGCAATTTGGAGGAGGCACGTGGATTGGGGTGACATCACCCTCTAACACTTTTCGGACGATAAAAGTCAGCTAAAACAGGGCATCCGATATTCGTCCGATTAAAGCCAAGTTTCTCCGCCGTTCAATCGCAAGGAAGGTGCATACGGGGTCAGCTGAAATTAAATGTTGCTTGGAGAAATGTTATTGCCCATACCTTATGTTAAAGAACTGACATTTTTTTTGGTAATGTATTTAATGTTTTACGGCGAGTAACATTTAATTTATACGGAGGTATGGGCATAAGAAGGTAATGTAAGTTTTTATTAAATGTATACGAATAGTATGATATATGTTTGGTATATGAGTGTTGACTCCAGGTGATGGTGTATTGCACATGGGGATGTAAAGAGTCTGTTCGGAGCAGCGAGTAATGAAAAACCACACAACTCCTAAAAAAAATGTAATAGAGTTTATTTTGATTATGTATGAAACGCAGGAGCGTAAAAACCTTTTTTGGTAATGTAAGAAATGCAAAGAACGCACAACAGTGCAGGAGAAGGAGGAGAAGTGAATGAAGAAAACCAGGGGGTAGTTTTGTTTCAAAACCATGAATTGTTTCACACAGCAGTGAAAAGGTAAATCTGTAAATCCCTGTAATTTTTGTTTTCACACAGCAGTGAATGTAAATGAAATATTTACACACAGTGGTGTAAAATTTCAAAGGAGGCAGAGTGATTTTTGTTAAAATGTTTTGGCGAATCTCTCTGAGTAAAAGAGGATGAATATGTAAGTGTTTTTGTTTAATGAATAGAAATCATTTTATGGTGGTGGAATACTCTGTTCTGTGTAATTTTTTTAAAAGGCTTCTCTGTGCAAAAAGATCCTGGAGCAAAGGAAACAGAGCATTGCCTCTGTGTTTTATTTTTGTGTTTTTGGGATTTTCCCCTCATAAAATCCCCAACAGTGGTATCAGAGCAGGCTTAGGCTCTTTGAAGAACATCAAAGAAGCTGAAGGAAGAAGTCTTTTGGTTGCAGCAGTCAGTTGTTTTAAAATACACAGTCAAGGATTTAAAAATATAGTTAAAGAGTGCTAGGATGGCCAGCACAAGCACTGGTATGGGTATGTTTAACACCCAACTCCCACAGTTCAATGGGAAGAATTATGACTATTGGGCAATAACCATGACAGCCCTGTTTGCCTCTCAAGATTTATGGGAAATAGTTGAAAATGGTTTTGATGAACCAGCAGATGAAAATCAGTTTAATAGTTTAACTCCAGCAGAGAAGGATCTGTTGAAGAGCAATAGGAAGAAGGACTCAAAAGCCCGTGTGTTGTTGTATCTAGCAGTAGACTAGAGTGTGTTTCCAAGGTTAGCAGTAGCTAAGACATCCAATGAAGCATGGGAGACTCTCAAGACAGCCTATCAAGGCATGGAGAAAGTGAAGACAGCAAAACTACAGTTGCTGAGGAGAGATTTTGAGAATCCCAACATGAAGGAGTCAGACAATATTGACTCATTCTTCGCACATGTAATTGGTCTAGTCACACAGATGAGGACTCATGGAGAAACCATTGAAGAAAGGAGGATTGTGGAGAAAATAT
>APFE030999682.1:157160-175265 GCA_000404065.3 Pinus taeda
AGGATTTTGATCCTAGTTTGTACAAAAGTATTGTAGGCAGCCTTATGTATTTAACAGCAACTAGGTCTGACATTATGTATGCTGTTAGTTTAATTTCCAGATTCATGGAGAGGCCAAAAGAGGCACATTGGCAGGCAGCAAAAAGAATTTTGAGGTATGTCAAAAGTACCAAAATGTTTGGAATTTTATATAATGTCTCAGAACATTCAGATTTGGTTGGATACACAGATAGTGATTGGGCTGGAAGTGTTGATGATCGGAAGAGCACTTCCGGTTATGTTTTCCATATGGGTTCAGGAGCCATTTCATGGGCTTCTAAGAAGCAGTCCATTGTAGCATTGTCTACAGCAGAGGCTGAATATGTGGCAGCTACAGCAGCAGCATGTCAAGCAGTTTGGATGAGAAGGATGTTGAGGAGCTTAGGCCAAGAGCAGGCAAAAGCGACGGTGATTTTTTGTGACAATAGCTTAGCTATTTCATTGTCCAAGTTCAGTGTTTCATAAGAGAACGAAACACATTGATACAAGGTTTCACTACATCAGAGAATTGGTGAACAATGGAGAAATTGTCCTAGAACATTGCAGGACTCAAGAACAGGTTGCAAACATCTTGACAAAGCCACTGGATCAGAAAAGCTTTGAATTTTTGAGGAAATGTCTGGGTATGACCGAATGCCCTGTAGTTGAAATTAAAGGGGAGTGTTGAAATTATAATTTCACTGCGCGCGGGCCAGCAGTCAACGCCGTACCAAAACCACCGCAGTGAACCTGAAACCACCGATAAGTTATCGCACCGCTCTTTGGCATGAGAGGTTTCCGTACGAAGGGGCTCCGATGCAATTTGGAGGAGGCACGTGGATTGGGGTGACATCACCCTCTAACAATTTTCGGATGATAAAAGTCAGCTAAAACAGGGCATCTGATATTTGTCCGATTAAAGCCAAGTTTCTCCGCCGTCCGATCGCAAGGAAGGTGCATACGGGGTCAGCTGAAATTAAATGTTGCCTGGAGTAATGTTATTGCCCATACCTTATGTTAAAGAACTGACATTTTTTTTGGTAATGTATTTAATGTTTTACGGCGAGTAACATTTAATTTATACGGAGGTATGGGCGTAAGAAGGTAATGTAAGCTTTTATTAAATGCATACGAATAGTATGATATATGTTTGGTATATGAGCGTTGACTCCAGGTGATGGTGTATTGCACACGGGGATGTGAAGAGTCTGTTCGCAGCAGCGAGTAATGAAAAACCACACAACTCGTAAAAAAAATGTAACAGAGTTTATTTTGATTATGTATGAAACGCAGGAGCGTAAAAACCTTTTTTGGTAATGTAAGAAATGCAAAGAACGCACAGCAGTGCAGGAGAAGGAGGAGAAGTGAATGAAGAAAACCAGGGGTAGTTTTGTTTCAAAACCATGAATTGTTTCACACAGCAGTAAAAAGGTAAATCTGTAAATCCATGTAATTTTTGTTTTCACACAGCAGTGAATGTAAATGAAATATTTACACACAGTGGTGTAAAATTTCAAAGGATGCAGAGTAATTTTTGTTAAAATGTTTTGGTGAATCTCTCTGAGTAAAAGAGAATGAATATATAAGTTTTTTTGTTTAATGAATAGAAATCATTTTATGGTGGTGGAATACTCTGTTCTGTGTAATTTTTTTAAAAAGCTTCTCTGTGCAAAAAGATCCTGGAGCAAAAGAAACAGAGCATTGCCTCTTTGTTTTATTTTTGTGTTTTTGGGATTTTCCCCTCGAAAATCTCCAACAACTGGTTGAATTGTATGAAGGGCAACCTTTCAAGATCTATAATGGAATTGTCATAGAGAAACCCTATAGGGATTGAAATGGAGAAAGGACGAAAGATGACAAGACAGACAGTCAATTATTCAAACCTGTTGATTGCCAGATGTGGCATGCCAAGTGCATTATTCCACACCGCTCCTTGAAACTCATTTTCATTGATTGACTGGGGAATTCATTGCTTCTCTGCAATGCACCAACGATGTCTACGTTTCAGATGAGCATTCTAGCGCAAAATTCTAGAATATGAAGAATCGATGGCAGAGCCTGATGTCTAGTCTTGAATCTGCCATTTTACCTGAATGAAAATACCACCAATGCACATATATCAACATGTTCATGTTTAGAAACGCTACATTCTTCTGAGAAAACAAAGGACCGCTTCCAAAAAGGAGGAAGATTCTGCCATCGTTAAAACTGTGTGGCGTGGGTTTCATTTTAATAATAACGTGGACTGTGGCATGGGCCACTTAATAATGTGTCTATGTGCCACTATAGATGTGTTTTTAACTAACTGCGTCGCCCATTTATCTTTCCGACATGTGGATCTGTCCACAGTGTACTCGAACTTGCTGGACGTATCGTGGATCCATCGTGAACTCCGAATTGAGCCATGTAAATCATGCCAACACAATCCCGTATTTCCAAATCTGGAGTTGCTCATAGAAATTGATGCCTAAATTGTGGGGATTATGTTGAGTTTAACATTTTTTTTGGCCTATAAATCGTTTGCATTTTAACCATTCCACCTTGAATCTAGGCCACGTTATATTTGTCACCATAAACTGGGTTGTGGACTATGTCGTTGAACCATAACCAACTCTCACGTTATATCTGGCACGTTGATATGAATCCATCATATTGTGTTGATCGATCACCGATTGGAATTCTTATGCCATAACCTCCCCTCACCTTTCAAGTTACGAAAACCGAGTCTATGTCCTCCATATATCCAGTGAAAAATAACCCCAGATTTTATCGTCGACGCTTGCATTTCTGATATTTGATCCAGCCTTTCACGCAAGAGCTGGACTTGAGCTTTATAAAGGAACTGCGCATCATTCTAGCCCAAGAGATCCCAAGTCCTCCTTCCATGGCTCATATAGAATCAGAGGAGCTAACTAACAATTGTCACATATGGAAACCAAGCTTATGAGCCGCTAATGAACATGTAGAAAAAATACATATTGGATTTACATCAATACCCCACAATTTGATTCATAGTAAAAGAGTCTGAGACCCTTCATTAGACTCGATCCACATGGAAATGCTTACTGCAAAGCTTTCCAACTTGATATAATACATTTAGCTCAAGGATATCGTAGGTATGTTGGAATTAGATGCATGAACAATTCTATGCAAAATAAGCAAATTGATTTCATAAATATGCTATGGGAAGGATTTCATTTATGGAGAAATGAAACCCATTGCTTACCTAACTAACCTAATGGATTCTTCGTTAATTTGATTTCATCATGTTCTATTTCTTTATGAATTTGTTCAGGAATGTTGACCACCTATTCTCCTTTTGTAGATTCTTTTTTCTTTGGTGGATTGCGCGTAATTTTTGTCTAGATTTGAAGACCATGATGTTGGTGAACCTTTCGGCATTTAAAGACCATACATTTCTCTTTATTTACACTGGGATAAGGACCATTTTGTCGCAGATTACTTTTGATTGCCCTCGTTTTTCCATCATAAACATTATATTTCCAACATCTGCAAAACAGTGATTATTCTTTTCACCAAAAGTACATATTCTCACACATTCGGAAGAACCATCAAAACTATGCTTCAGAAATTTCTTAACTGAACTGTTATTTTTTGAATCTAAATTACTTCTCTCATTCACTCTGTTGTTACCTTTTCAGTCTTGCTTCAACTTGATAAAAATGGTAATGTTTGTAATGTTCTAGATAAACATCTTCTTTTAATTCTCCATTCAAAAATGCAGACTTTACATCTAGTTTGTGCATCATTTAATGGTTCTTAGTAGCTAAAGCAATTAGTACTCTAATTGTGTTCAATTTAACTATAGGGGCGAAGGTTTCTTCATAATCTATCCATTCTTTTTGTGTGTACCCCTTTGCAACCAACTTAGCTTTTAGTTTTTCTATAGTTCCATCTGCATTAATTTTCGGTTAATATAACCATTTGCAACCTATGGTCTGTTTTCCTCTAGGAAGTTCAACCAATTCCCCATTGTTATTTCTGATTATTGAATCATATTCATGTTCCATGGTTGTTTTCCATTCATTACATTCATTTGTGTCTTTTTAACTAAACTGCTCAACCATATTCATGATACTAGATATAAAAGCATTTTCCCTATATCTTGCAGGCACTTGAGCTTTCCTACCCGATCTCCTGAGTGGTGGGGTGGTAGTTTCAAACCTTATTTCTTCCTGTTGTTGTTACTATTGTTGTTGATGCTGTTGTTGTTCATCCTCAACCTTTGTCTGTTGCTGACGGTGATTGTTCTCTGATTCTTTTTTCTCAAAGTACGAAATGTCCCATCCATCATAGTGCTCATAAAATTTTTCATTATCCTGCTCATGGAATTTAACATCTCTACTAACAAACATCTTGTGAGTAGAGGAATTAAATAATCTCTATGCTTTATATGACAAACAATACCATATAAAAGTACATATGATGGTTTTTGAGTCTAATTTTCTTCTATCTTCCTTTAGTATGTGGGCACATGTTTTACATCTAAATATTCTTAAGTGTTTTATTGCAGGCTTATATCCATATAGTACCTCAAAAGGAGTTTCAGACTCAAGACTTCTTGTAGGACTCCTATTTTTTAAATAAATTGTGGTATTCACTGCTTCAGCCCAAAAACCATTTGAAAGATTCTTACCTTTTAGCATACTTCTGGCACATTCCACTAGTGTTCTGTTTTTCCTTTTTGTTACTCCATTCTGCTTTGGAATATGGGGTACTGTAAAATGCTGCAAAATTCCATGATCTTCACAATATATGATGAGTTCATCCTTCTTGTATTCTCCCCCTTAATCAGAGAAGAGAATTTTTATCTGTTTCCATGTTTGTCTTTCAATCATATTTTTAAATTGCTTAACGTATTCGAATGTATGACCCTTCTTAGTTAAGAAATACACCCAAGAAAACGTTGTACAATCATCAATAAACAATAGAAAATACAGGGCACCTCCTAAAGATTTTGTCTGCATCGGACCACAAAGGTCTGTGTGCACTAACTCCAGTATATCCCTCGGTTTCTTTTCTACTCTAATAGGGAATTCCTCTCTATGCATTTTTTCCTAAAGTACAAGCATCACAGTCACTATGTACTTACTTTAGCATAGGAAGATCTCTTACCATTTCCTTCTTTTGTACTAACATCAAATCATTGTTTAGTTGATGTGGTCGAATCTCCGATGACAAAGTTCATCTATAATCAAGCTCGCTGTTATCAATGCTCGAACTCGTGTAAGTCTCACATCCAACTTGTACAGTCCTCCTGCTCGGATTCCTGTAGCGATTGTCTTCATGCCATCTAGTAGATCTTTAATGTAACAGTTAGATTTTAAAAATTTAACTTTCAAATCTTGATCTGTAATCATAGATACAGAAATCAAGTTCTTTTTTATACCAGGCACATACATTACATTATAAATTTGTTTGATATTATCATCAAGTAGAATAATAGAAACTTTCCCACATCTTTTGATTTGATGGCTTCTGTCATCACCTAGGTAAATCTGTGCACCTTCATTGATTTCTTCAAAATCCTTGAGCTAGTGCTTATTCCCTGTCATATGTGTTGATGCTCCTAAGTCTACATACCAGATATCCACATTTGCATCACGATCTTCCATGAACAATCTTAAATTATGCACCTGGTCACCATTCGCGAGATGACCTACATGTCTTTTCGGTTTCTATTTTTCTTCATGATACTTATTTTTCGTACACTCCCTAGAAATATGAACCAATTTTCAACAATAAAAACATTTAGTTTCAGAGTAGTTTTTATTGGGATGCATACCTTGAGTCAGATTTGGACGTTTATATGAACTTCCTCAGTTTTGATGTTGTGGACCTCCTTTCCCTTTGTAGAAGTTCTTCTTTGCCATCAATGCAAGATCAGCACTCTGGGGCTTCAGAGACGATCTTATTTCTTCTTCTTGCATCAATATACCTATCAGCTCTTTAAAGTGTGGGATCTTCTCTCTGACATTGATCTCAGTGATGAACATTTGATAATCATCAGTGACAGCATTCGTTGTAATGGTTACAAGATCTATATCGTCAACTGTATGACCAATATCTGATAATTTGATTTTCATATCCTTGATCCTTGCTACCAATGAGGCAATTGTTTCATTCTCCTCCATCTTCATGGATATGATCTTACTTTTGGGGAACATAAGACGATTTGAATTCTTGATCTCGTACAATTCCTTCAGAATTCCCGAGATCTCGTTAACTGACTTACCTTCTCTGATGTGTGGTCTAATGCAGTCTTTCACTGACATCTTTAACATTGTCCTTGCTCTACTTTCTCATTTCTCTCGGTCTGGGATTGATGTTGATCCAACCACAGGCTTTGGCTCACCCCCATTCACAATCATCCAAGCACTCTACGCTTCTAACAGAGTCTGCATCTTGAACTTCCAATTTTCATAATTGGAACCATTGAGCTTGTTATGCTTGTTCATGCATGCTTCAAATATATTGTTATTCATCTTGGTGATTTAAAAAAAAAATCGACAGGTAAAAGATGTTAAATTTGCCCCAGATCTGTGACAGAGACAGATCATTGTTTTTCAATGTTATTTGATCTCGCAGCACACCCGCAAATCACCGTGGCTTTCTTCTCACTCTCTAGACAACCTTCTGTCGTCATCTACAGCCTTGTTCTTGGCTTCTTCACGTAGCTTCTCTGATAGTTTCAGCCTTGTTCTTGGCTTTTACACGTATCCACAACCTTGTTTTTGGCTTCGATGATCGTTGCAGAATTGCCTATATTTTCTCTAACATTGTCACAGCTGTACACGTCTTTCCTATGAAGAAAAATGAATAAAATATTTGTGAAGGAGCTACAGTTCCCTCATTGTAGAGGTACACTTATAACTAGTGACGATTTCAGAATTGTCAAGTTATCTTCCTCACAACTGTAATGATCTCGGTTCAAAGAACCACCCACCAGCCAGTGTACAGGTTCCTTAGCCCTGATGCTCTGATACCATGATAAAAATGGTAACGTTTGTATTAAAGAAAATAAAACCCACTGGTCATCTCTATGAAAGAGAGTCTGAATGAGGAGAGTTTGGCTCTGCAGAATACTCTACATTATTCATCCACATTACACAATAAATAGAAAACATGGTTTTAGGGAAGTTAGAACAACATCCTAAGAAATAGAAACTAAGTCCTAACATGAGGTTACGTGAACCAACTCTACCTATTCTAGGATATTCTCCATTATTTTCAACACACCTCTGCATGGAAATAGCAACAATGTGCCTTATTATACCCTCGCTTCTGGAAAAAAGAACATGACACCTAAGAGCTACTACTATTATGTTACAATGTATCTTTACTTGAAGAATAATCGAATTTGGAGTTTTTTTGAACATTCTCCCATTTCACCATAGCCCAAATCCTTGAATCTAGACCTATCCTTTACTTCGACCAGATGGATAATTCCCTAGGCATTTACTTGAAGGCCTCCTCCCCTATATCCCATCTTGGTCAAGAGCTCCATACCTACATCCTTGGTATAATTCTCAAAGGCTAGAAAAGAACTTAAACCATTATTTTCAAGTAATGAGACTGGATGTAAATAATTTCCACTTACTCTCATTTTTTCACTAAGGAACAAACATGCTCATATAATCTTTTATGATTCTTGAGATATCCTCCTTGGTTTCTGATAGTTCTTCTTTCAGCTCATTGGAATTTTTTGTTGATGTAAGATTCAAAACATCACCATCATCGTATGGAAAAAATGTATAAGTTTTGTCACATTCTATATCAGAGGGACTTTTTGTACTTGTCTCTTATTGATGCTTAGCTAATAACTCCTCTTTAGCTTGTAACTCAAGTCATAGTTCTTGTATAATACCTACGACGAATTCTCCATGTCTCTTGAATTCTTGTTTCTCCTCTTTTGAGCTTTGAAGCAATATTCTGAACTTTACATTCACTGCTTGAATAGTTGTGCTTGTTTCGAAGCTTTCCCATAGCTTACCACAAACCCTACAAAACTATGAACCAACATTTGATACGAAGTGATCTAAAAAATCGAGAGGACATAAAACCTTGTAACAAAGACCTTTTATTGACCATATGGTCTTGGAAATTATGTTACAATTTATCCATAAACATTTTCATTTCATCATAATATTGTAAATTAAAATACATATAAAAGAACTTTATCAAACCATGAATAAGAAAAACATGAAGCATCAAGATTGATAATGGAGTTCACCGCCTCCACTGGGCTACATCTTTGGATTCGCCTCCAAAGGTTGAATCACTTTTATTGTCTTTGTTCAATGAGATATGTGTACAATGCTCTAATAAAAATGGTGGCCAAGCCTAGGGTAGTCTTCTACTACCCAAAAAAACTTCAAGACTTGCACATACAAATAATTCCTTAAAAAGGCCTCTTGAGCTCTTCAAGCTCTTAAAATCTTTCTCAACATGAAGCTCTCAAAACTTCAAAAACTATGTCAAGCTTTCTCTAAACTATTTGGGATCCATAAAGAAATGAGAGAATATCTCCTTAGATCCACATTCCAAAGAGAGAATAAATTTGTTGTTCCATAAACAAAGGAACTTATTGTATTGTTAAGGAGAAAATCTCTCAACTCCAACAAACTTGGACTTTATCCACATTTTAAAGGAAACAATCCCATAAAAATCTCAACTCCCATTTGAAATTAGGAAAATGATTTGTGAAATGAATTCTTACATTCTATCAATTTTATTTTTACAATTTATATGAAAAATACATGAACAAGTTGAACATTATATGCTCATGAAATTTTAAATAATTCCACCTCTACCAATCTTCCCTTCAACTCTTCTTTAGCTTGGTACAATTTGGAAACTGGTGACAAGATCCTCTTATATCACTGCACATCTCATATCATTCAAATTAAGAAATTTGATTTCTATATACTTTCAAAATAAATTTGGTTTATTTATATATTTGACTAAAAGAGATATGATCTCCTCTATATTTTTGCAATGACATGAACAACAAACCTCTCCATCCAAGAAATTTCTAGTAAAGTGAATTGGACACTAGTCAATTCTTTACTAATCTTTGAGTGTCAATAACCTTGCTATATTGAATAGAATTAATGAACAAACAGAAGAAATATGATGCCCAATGCGAGTCAGGTAAAAACCTTTCCCTTTCCACAAATTCGACATCTCCTGACTATGCATTGGACTCGACTATGGTTAGAGCTTTTTGTTTTCTGCTAGAATTTTATGCCAACTAAAATTAGACTTCTAACTACCAACCATCTGTCTATTACAAGAATCAGAGGTCCGCTTTGAGACTAGGTTGACACTTGTTTATTTACAATGAACAAGTTGAATTATAACCAAGGTAGTAAGCCATTAATGTTAACTACTTCATTTAAGTTAACTATGTTAATGTTCATCCGTTATAAATAAACCAACCATCCAGGTTATAGCTTGAGACAAGCCGCGGAGGAGGAGGAATTTTGCTATAAAAGACACCAAGATTGATAAAAAGTGAATATATAAACTATATATTAACTGGCTCTCCAGGTGAGATACCTGGAGAGTGCCCAAGCTCTTCACACAATACACCCTTGTATTAAATCAGGAGAACATAGTACATATAGGCTTTCACACGAACAGGGTGGTTTCAACCACTCCTTAGATATTAGGATCTGAGGTATAATCATCATCATCATCATCATCATAACAATATTCTAAGTTTAGCTTTCTCCATTACTTCCAACACTCCCCCTTAATGGAGAAAGGGTACTGAGCATAACATATACCTGTTGGTCTAGTCTCAGCTAGGCTTACAATTAAAACATGAAAAACTTTGTAATAGAGTTTTCATTTTTGTCTTCTTACAGCAGAGCCCATTCTTGTTTATTTGTGGATGAAGCTTCATCTTCACTTTCCTTTACATAAGAAAATGATGGAGCTTCACCTCCTTTTTATGTTTTCTCCCATTCCAGAGGAACACATGAACTCTTATCCTCCTCTTCGAGTATATACTAACATTCTTTGCATTTGATCTTGTAGGTTCTTGGGATTCTTCAATTGCTTCTTCTTGTCTCCCAATATCTGCTTAAAAAACAATGTTAGATTTATAAAGGGGACCACATTTTCTTTTATCTTCCTGCTCCTTCAAGATAGCTTTCATTTATCCATCTCTCTCTACTCCATCCCTCTCTTCTGACATAGTTATGTCTTCAGCCTCTTCACTCAGTTACATTGCTACAGGCACGTTCTTCATTTGATCTGTTTGTGAAGATAGGCCTTCCTTCTCACCAAACAATAATTCATCCATAAGATGTCTTTCAATCATCAAATTGATCCACTCATCATGAGGTATATAAGTCTCATCAAAGTTGATTTCTACATCTGGAAAACTTGTAGGTTCTACAATAATGGATGTGTTTTCATCATCACAAGTTTTAGTTACAGACACATATTCATCACCCATCATTGTATCTTCAGTTTTACAATCAAATATGGGATCATTTTCAAGAGCAATATCTTCACTATTATTGCCCTCATTCAAACAATATTTCATTTCTAGAACATCCCATAAGAATTTTGTACTAAGAATCTCTCCATAGTCATATATTATGCTAAGTTTGATGTTCTCATCTAATGCGGATGTCATAAGACTTAATGTTGATGCATCTCCACCATCATTAATAAAATATTCAACATAATCTAGTAAATTTTCCTTCCATAATATTGTTTTCATTTCATTTGTCCATATTTCATAGTTCATACCTCAAAAATATGGTAAATCTGGCATTAACCATTTAATAATCTCACCAAAGTCCAAATCTGCATCTTGATCAGCTATTGGTCCATCAATGTCAACCTGAAACACATCACTAAATTCAACAAAACAATATTTTCATTTCTCCTTTGATGCTTTCTCCTTGGTTTTCTTCAAGACTCTTTCAATTTACTTTGAAGACCCATTTTCTCCCCTATCAATTTCAGATCTGGAAAATGATCCACCACAGTCAAATTCTCCACTAGCACTCGGATATCTCCACTAGTTCTATGACTCCATAGATAGATCAAACAGTCTCCTCTATGAAAATACGCCTCTCTAGCGGAAGTTTGAATGCAAACACCACTCCACAGATACAATGAGAGATTTCCTCACATTGCTAGCAGCATCCCACAACTCTCACCAGTTGCATGCAGATCACTTCATAGGAAGTTCCTCAACAGTGTCCACAACTACCTCCTCAACACTAGATCCTCACACAGATCTTTACGCAAATATTTATGATCTGCTTCACGATGTACTCAATTGTGCATTATATCTTTCTCTTCTCGTGTCTCCTCTTCACATAGGCAGCCACCAATTTGCATCGATCCACAACACACAGGGCAGATCTCAACACCACGAGCTTCTCAACAATAATCCACGCAATGGCCTTTCCACGCCATGTCAAAAAACTAATCCACGAAATGGCCTTCACTATGTTGCCTCCTACATTGGCCACCAACACTGGCTGATCCCTTCTCAATCTGCTTGCACTTTCCACACGACTTCAGGGTAGTTTTGTGTCCTTCAGCAAGCAAGCATGCTAGTTACAATCCTCTATGGAAATTGGTAACCACACCAAGTCACCTTCTATGCTATTTCTCCTTAGTACACCTCCAGTAGAAGCACTACAATAGGCAGTTAATGGTAACACCATTGTATTGCAACACTCCACAACTAAGAACAATACAACAATGTGTGGAAACTACACAAACAATGAAACAATTCCATTGCTCCACTGCAAAAACTGATCCAACTTACGCCACCACAACAGGAGTCTAATTACCACACCATACCTCTACTGTGCTCCCAACTGAGTTATCCATAGTTTAATTCTTCACCAGAACTCGCGACAGGATTTATGATCCAATTCCTCAATTTCGGATCTAGAACCAAAACGGACATGAAAACAAGCCAGGACAACGACTGGTCTACAACATTGAACACCAATCAATAGCATCCGATCCACACCATAGGAGATCCACCTCCACTGCTGCAATTGCCAACCTCTGGTATTATATAGCTCTTCACTATGCAGTTTCTCCAACATCAATTTCGTGGGGAGGGGACTCTCAACAACAACATCAAAAGGCATCCTCCTAGTAGCCACCTACTAGGCTCTTACATTTGTGTCAATGAATGCCCTTATTCACTTTGTACACTACTACAAGGACCACAACAACGCTCCACGAGCCTCCATGCACATCTCCTTCCTTCTCGGCACATGCATCCAAGTTTCTACAACTGTAACAATAAAAGTACAATGATTCACAACAAAACAACGATGTTGAGGAACCAACAACAATGCCAAATCAATAATTAGTGTCGAATTTGCAGCTTTCATGTGATCTCAGGCTATGATACAGGTGGAATGGCTATCTGTCCTGCACCTCGCAGCCTCCGGTCACCTACACTCCCATCTTCCACCCTGTCAATCTCCATGGATTATCTTAGATCGCGCAGGCCTGGATCTTATTTCTGTTGCGCGGATCTCACGCAGACCTCCTCGCGGCCTCCTCCACTCAGAAGATAGAGCTCCAATAGGAACACATAGTTTTTTTTGTTCTTTGCCTTGCCTTTAGGCCTAACAACTTCCATTGCGACGATGATGACTGCTGCTCAAGTCTCAGGTGCATGAAATCTGGGTAATCTCAACTTCACTGCACCATCGACTCCTCCTTGGCGGCACCCATACATGACAGTCTAGAAAGACGCCCTCAAACATGCAGGTTAAAACAGTCAGCATGAGGTAGCACCACGGATTCGCGAAGTTCTCTGCGATTGTACTCCAGATAGCTGCAACGATCGATAAAATGAAAACCCGTTGAAGGGTAATAGTGGGATCGGTGTAATTAGCCCTCTAATCCAAGCGACGATTCTGCCTCAGTCATGCCCTTCACTCAGCGTATAGGTTCCTCTGTCTTGTAGCTCTGATACCATGATAAAAAGTGAATATATCAACTATATATTAACTAGCTCTCCAGGTGATATACCTGGAAAGTGCCCAAGAACTTCACACAATACACTCTTGTATTCAATCAGGAGAACCTAGTACATATAGGCTTTCACACTAACAAGGAAATTTCAACAGCTCCCTAGATATTAGGATTTGAGGTCTAAGATTAGAGTCTCAACTGTATCATCATCATAACAATATTCTAAGTTTAGCTTTCTCCATTACTTCCAACAAAGATCTGTCAAAATAGACTTCAATTTTTTATGTTTTTGAATATATTTTTTTCCGCAACATGTTTCACCATTTCTATTTCGTGAGGTTACCCTAAGAAATTATAATAACTATAATAACTAGATTCATAAAATTGTGCCTTCTCTATCGCATACATATCTTTGTGAAGAAATTGTGAGGAGCAACCACCCACTCCTAGGAACCTAAAAAAACAATATAATAACTAACTTGAAGGATGATTGAATAAAACGTTCGTGACTCTGACACGAGTTCCAAAGATGAAGCTTTTTGGGGAAGAAACTAAAATGTTGAAAAAATTACAAAATATTTTACAATAATACGACTGACTCATGGATTTATACCTACCTTAATTTGAAAAAGAAACTGCAAAGTCTACCGTCCCACCTTGTTCACTCGGGCATTCGGTTAGTGGCAGTTTGAATAATCATCTGCAAGTCTGCAACAAATAGGAAGGAGTAAACAAACCCTGACTTATTTTGGGAACTAGGTGAGTTTTGGAATTATGCGAAGGGAATTAACTCGTTTAGGTTCATATGAGGTATATATATCTTAAATTTGTACTCTCTCTGTTATGCATGGGATTTGAAGCCAAACAGAGGTTGCCATCACAATGTTGTATGGTAGTGACGACAAAAACATCATTGCAAAATAAGACCCAAGGCTTATTAACTAATCAGAATGCAGAAAAATATGAATAAAAATAGTTAAAAAATTAAATTGATTTTTTTTGTAAGGTGAAGAATACAAATTCTCACTTGACTTTTAGTCAACTAAAAGGGCTTTGAATATTAACGCATTAGCTCACCACAAGGATAATAATAATAATTTATTTTGGGAATATTTTATTTTTATTTTTTTGAAATTTATTTTTTCTTTCATAATTAATTTAAAACAAATATTTTTAATCATTAAATGTGGGTGTGGTCAAATTTATACATGAAATAATGTTTTTCGCTGAAATTCACCAAAATCAAACAATACAATTTCAAATTTTTGTTGTTGTTTAAAATGCATTTTTAATGCATAAATGGATTCAACACATGAAAACCTTCCGTCAGTACTTGCATTGAAATTTCAATTTTTAGTACCATGCTTGTGTACAAGATTCTGTTGACTACCCTTAAGCACTCGTTTTTTTGGTACCATGTTTTCGAATTTCTTGACATAAGATTAACTTTTGATAAGAAAAAATGTGTTCTTGTTGGACAACTAATCCTTAGGATTAATGATAGGGTTAGTTTGGGTAGTTATTTGATTCCAACAAGACCGAAAACTAATTCAACTATTTCATATATGTATTTATATGTATATCGTGTACACAATTCTTTGAGATAAATTAAAATAAGTTTGATTTGGTTTCCAATTTATTGTGTTTTATAGTAGTATCAAAGTGAGTAGTTCATCCACCATGTTAATTGAGGTGAACCACTAGTTTTGTGGCTAGACAGAGAAAGTTCTAGTTGATGCGACCAAGAAAGATGGTTATGCACAATCTACAACCGAGATTATGGCTTCAAGTGTGCATGATGAATTCTCCTCATGGTTAAATAGAAGTAAACTTATAAATTTTATTGGAACTAATGCATTTACCAAAGAGTAGAGAGGCTTGTCTCCGAAACTTGTGTTATGCTATTGCTTTGTGAAGATTATTTGGGCAACGATGACATGAAAAAGCCCCAAATTGATTACTGTGTCTTACAATGATGTTATGATATCTGTCCCATGTTTTTAATTCTATACCTCTGCAATTAATCTATCAAGCATGACTACACACTTCCATCACCAAAGAATATAGCAGCAGCCATATGTTTTAAACAGTGACATGATTTTTTTTAATGCATTAAAAATCTGACAATTTGTTTCTACTTATGAGATGTTTGACACCATAAGATTTATGTAAAGAGATGAACGTTGTCATAGAAGAATGAAGAAATGGTGGCTTTGTCAAACATTTTCAAGGATGGTAAATGCCAAAACAGAGAGGAGAATCGGATGCACATGCAAGCATAGATGAAAATGGTGGTTGGATGTGATTTAACTATTCATTTGGTCTAGATTGGCATTCTTCTTAGAGACGTAGTATGTAATTAGCATTATCGAGAGGGTTTGTGTAATTTTTTCATGATCTGTAATCATTTTGATCGAACTCAAACCCAAAACCCCATGGCCATCATCCTCAAAAGGGTTGTAGGCCGAAGTACAAGGTTGCTTGCACTCTTTATCGTCTAAATCGAAGGGAATTTGAAAATTGACATCACATATAGTTTAGTGTGTCTCAGACCCCAATTCAGTTATATGTGCTCAACATAGTTTGAATATTGACGTGTGATAGAAAACAATGAAGACTCTTTAGAAGAGCTTGATATTCCATTACTGAATATAATTATTTATAGATACATATGGAGAATCAATAATGACCTCCGCCAATCTCCGCTGTCTTGAAATGATGTTCGACTAATTCCTGCAGAGTCACATTAAACTTGCTGACGTGTGAACAGTGGGTGTTGTCGTTTGCGTAGTTGTGATTAATGGTCTAACACCTCCCCTTAATCACGATGACCTAAACTTTAACTTGCCTGCTGGTCTAAGTGTCAGATAGGCTTACAACAAAACATTTCATTTTTTCCATCTTGCTAAAGGTTCCATGCTTGTTCATTTGGTGGTGTAGTTTCATCTTCACCTTTATGGCTTTCCTAAAAGACTTCCTCTACTCCTTGCTTATGTACTTAACATCAACAACCTTTTCTAGATTGGAATGGAAAGCAACATCCCAAACAAGGTAATGAAATTCATTCTCTCTCCACTTTCCATGAGGAGCCACCAAAATGCACTCATCTTCAAACACGAGTGGCCTCCGAACAACATCCATGGTAGGATCCTCCACTATGGCAGCCATCTTAGAAGTAGATCCAATCACAGTACTAAAATTGGGTTCAAGGAAAAGGAAAATTTTCTCTCATATGGAATGGAATCGAGCTCTACATATTTATGATAGTCAATAAAATCATTATGTTGATCTAATAATTCTTTTGACTCAAAAGCACTGCCTGAATAAAAAATATTACCACGTCCAAAAATACTTCCAAATGGACTCTCTAAAAATGCATCATCAAAAAGATCAATATCCAACATTATCCCACTAATTGTACTCCAATCAGAGCAGTAACCTTGTACTCGGATCTCCACACAGGTTAGCCCCTTCTTTATACAACTCCTCTCCTCTGCTTCTTCAACTAGCAGAAAAACTACCATGCACCATAGCTCCTTAGAATGCTACAGCTCCTCAAAATGCCATGGGCTCGAAACTCCACTCTAGCTCCAGCGTTCAAGCTCCACTTAGCTTGCTTCTAAGCCTTCACTTGTACACAACGCTCACACCACACAATCTACGTTGGCTTCTTCTCCAGGCTCAATGCTCCAACAGTAATACACCTTTGGAATTGTTCTTTCCAAGACTGCATTGTCCACAATAGTAGCTGCTCAACAGATATGCTTCCACGCTCCACACACATCGGATATTGCAGAAATTTTGTGTGCCAAATACACTTCTCCCTTGCACACAATTCTTTTGAACAACGTTTTCAAACAATGAGCTCTCCTTCTCTTATCAACATTCAGCTTAAAAGGGCCTACAATGCTCCTCATACACCTCATGTGCTGACCTCTATATAGTTGGCCAACATCTCTATTCCATAGCAGATGATAACAAAAACACCAATAATAACAGCCCCATGTCACAGCCAGTAGACTCTCGCAACAACACTAACAACACCACCACCACCAATTACCACAACACCATGAGCGAAAATGGCTGCAACAATGGTACTAGCTATTTCATGTCTTCAAAATGCCTCCATGTTGTCACTCTTAACAAAACACACTTCTTTTAACATAGCCATAGATGCTGTGGTCCACAACAGGCACAAACAGTTTCACTAGCCTTCACATTCCAGTGGAGGAATATTCACATTCCCGATCCCCTCTGTCATGTGGAAAGAGTTATTTTTGCAGACAAAACTAACCTCCCTAGGAGTCTAAGACTCTCTAGTGACAAACAAGACAATTAAGAGCAATCCTTCTCTAAACATACATCATTCTATGAGAAACCAAGTGTTTTTCGATCCTACCTCAAGTCCAACGCTCGTTGTAGCAGTCCAGCCTCGCCGATCCGGATGAGCTCCTCCTTCACTTTGAAACCTGCATACACTAACAATCAAACGATTAAATAACACCTGGATATTCCATAAAACAAAGCATATTCAACATATAGACCAAGGAGTATATGAAACAATTCATTAACAACAAATCATTGAGAAGAATGGAGTTATTTGTATTAAGGAAACAAAAAAGAAACCATTACAACCTGAGCCTTGGTGTTGTGCAAGTTCCTCCCAGGGTCCAGCAAGAGTTTTCCTCTACTTTGACAAGCTCACCCACTTCCAAATGAAACAAGAAAGGATGGTAATTTCTCCTCACAAGCTTACAAGGAAGTCCTAATTCCAGCAGCATCTACCCTTTGGAATGTTCAGCTTTCAACCTCCCCTCCTCTGGTCCAATGCCTGTATTTATAGTGTTCTAGAGGAAGTTAATCAGGTCCAACATCAATGGGATACTCCCCTCTTTTGGATGGGGTAGTTCCTCTCTTGATGGGGGATAAGTTCCTCTATCATAGGGATGCATGAACCATCTGGAGGCGCTCAATACACGTCAAACACTCTTCTAGAAGCTCTAGAAGTGACCACAAGTAACTTTTTTAAGATGAAACTCGCGCCTTTTGACCTTTACAGGAGTACGCACCCATCCCTTGACTTATAGAG
>APFE030999683.1:0-20712 GCA_000404065.3 Pinus taeda
TATTTCACCTCCCAAAGGAAGGATGAATCCAGAGGCTACCTGGCCCGATTACAGGCTCTGCCTAGAGAAATAGAATGTAAACACTTCCTGAATAGTAGATCTGATGATCAACAGCTCTGATACCATGTAGAAATTTTGAATAATTTAACACATATTCAATGAAGATTATCCTGATCATGTACTATTGCGGAAAACATACACAATACATAAGCTCCTCTACGTTGATCATCAATATAGCAGCATCAATAACAATAAAACATCAAGAGCATTCACACATTAACACAGTATGTATCCCGGGGAAAGCATCTCGCTAAAACCCCAACTATCTGTATATTAATGATTGAGTCATGTAACATTACACAGCATAATACTTCTCACAAGTATCTCCACCTCTGTTACACACAATACAGCTCAGATCTGATCTCCAAATCTCTTCCACCACTTGCCTGCCTCCACTGCTCAATACCTGCTCAAGAACTGATGAGAATGGCT
Source organism: Pinus taeda (assembly GCA_000404065.3). Lineage (NCBI taxonomy): Eukaryota > Viridiplantae > Streptophyta > Pinopsida > Pinales > Pinaceae > Pinus > Pinus taeda. Next base: position 493 of record APFE030999683.1, read on the forward strand.
CACCAAACTCGTTTTCACCTGCAAAATAGTCACTCACACTATGTTGGACGTGAGCACAAGCTACAATGTGAGCAAATACGTGGGCAAACTCATTGACATACTCAATCCCTTGATTGTGCAAGATCTGGTGCACAACTATAGTCACAACTGATAGCAATCTGATTCTCTAACACCTGTCCCTGCTGAACTGAACATGCACTGACATGCAACTGAGTTAACTGATGTATTCATTAGTTGTATTATGAGTTAATAACTTGTGAATTAATTATAACTAATTCACCCAACTCATCTCTAGTCTATTTTCCAGTTAGACTAAATACAACCAGTTTAACAAAGCTAAACTGAACACAACTCCATCAACTGCACCTCCAGTCCACTAAACTCAACTCAATTGAGTTCTAACTGAAGTCCTGCATGCAAATATTAGTCATCCCATAGGTAACCACGTATTTCCTTCTGGGATCTGCATGTACCACATCCGTAGCTCATCCTGAAGTGCTCCAAGAGAATAAGACAAAGTTATAGTCTAAATATTATTATGAGCTAATAATATTTGACTGTTCTATATTTAGAATGAGCAGTCACTCCGCTGTGATCAAAAATAGAATTCCATCTATTTTTCCCAACTTGATCAATCATCCGTAAACAGCAACCTACAATCCATAAACATGATCCATATGTCTAAAAATAGACATAGTCTAAAAATAGACTTGCGCCAAAAATAGCCTGCGAGCCCACTTAGTGAAGGCGACTCTTTTCACTAAGCTCCATCATCTTGTTGCAATCTCAACATTGAGCACCAGAGTAATGGTGCCTGCAAGTCGATAGTTGTTTGCCATAAATTAGCCTGGAAGAGGACGCGGGTGGCCATGTGTCCAAGCCGCCTACCGTCCTTCAATTTAATTGCCATTAAATGCATCATGATTACTCGCATCTGGGTGCGCCTCTTCATTCTGTACCAATTCATTGTAATCTTGTATCTGGGAAGTGGTGGCAATAGTGTTGAGTGTACCTGTATGTAGAGTCCATTCACTATCAACCTCTATGTTAGCCAAGAGATCAGCCACTTTGTTGCCATCTCTTCGAATTTGTTTGAAGGTGACTGCTTTGTTGGTGGAGAGCCATTGTTCAATGAGCTCTAATCTTTCTACCAATCTCCAGCTTCTGACCACTTTGTAAGTCGGGGTCCCCTGTAGAATCTGATTAACCATGTTAATGAGAATCTAAGAGTCGCCTTCAATTATTGGGGGGAATAAACTGTGATGTTGAGCTAAAAGAAGCTCCTGTCATAGCCCTTCTAGCTTTGTAGAGTTGTTCGTATCCCAACCAATTGAGCCTAGGAAGATTACGAGAGGTTTGCTTGTATGATCCCTGAATACTCCTCCGAGCCTGCATTGTCTAGATTACCTTTGGAAGATCCATCGAAGTTTAATTGGATTACATTATGGGGCGGAGGGACCCGTTTGTTTGGTATATTGTGGTGTAAAAAGAGAATTTACTATGTTTTTCCTGTACCTGGTTCCACCGAAGATTCCAGTTTGTCCATATGTTCTGCTCCTATGGAAGGGAAGGAAAGTCCTCTTCATACCAAGTTTGGAGCATTAATGTTTCCTGAAGGTTTTTGCAAACATTGTTCCATAGGACTTCTAATGGTGTAGATTGGTCTTTGAAGGTGCGGCGATTTCTTTCTTTCCATATAGTCCATGTGAGAAAACCTAGGATTATTTTCCATAAAGAATTTAATAGTGTACTCTTATACAGATTGATTGCCCAACTACGTATGGTGTTGGTAATGTCCTCTTTAATTCTTCCTTCTTTTTGGCATCTAAAACTTGCTTTTTCCCAGAGACTCTTTGCCAAAGGGCAGGAGTTCATGAGATGCAAAATGGTTTCTTCATGTTGTTTACAGTTGGGGCAAATGGAGGGCCTGTGGAAACTTCTTTTCCTTAGATTGTCCCAAGTGAGTTTTTTGTTTTGACATAACAACCAGAGGAAAGTAAAGACTTTTGGCCATATGTTGGGGGACCATACTTTGTCCCATCGAGGATCCTTGACTGTTTGATTGCCAATTAGTATTTTGTAAGCATCTTGAGTGGTGAAAGTTCCTTGTGCATTGTAACCCCATCTTATTATATCCTTCTTGTCAGAAAAAAACTAATTTTTCTATTAAGAAGATCTACCTCCAAATGTTTTTGAATGGACTTTGTGCCTTGCCTGATGATGTGGGCCGTGTTTATCCATTGTCGGTACCCTTGCATGAGAGTAGGCGTCTAGTGTTTGCTAACCTTATCCATCTAATGCTCTTCCCATTCATGTATTTGGTGGGGTCTGATCAGGTCCCTCAGCTTATGTCTTTACTGCCATTAGTCATCCCCAAAACGTGCATGGTTGCCATCCCTTATTTCCCAGAAATTGTGTTGTTGGATTATGTCTTTGTGTTGGCTAGCCGCATTCCAAATTAAGGACCCTTTGCCTACTTCTGTGAGTCGAATTAACTCCTCTGTTGGTCGGTTGTTTGCATATTTGGTTGTCCAAAGGATGGCCCAGGGAGTATGTGGCACGGAGATCCATTTCCACCATAAACATGCTCCCATGACCGCATTGCTATGTTGAGGATCACGAAGCCCGGTTCCCCCTAAAATTTTTGGAAGGCAGATCGTAGCCCATTTGACTAGTGCCCATTTTCTATTGTGTCCCGAGGATCCCCTAAAAGATTCCTCTGAAGAATTTTGATTTTCTTAAGCACCCATTTAGGTGCTGCCAATATTGAAAAAAAAAAAAGAGGCATGGATTGCAGGACAACTTTGACTAATACTAGACGACTAGCCATATTGAGGGCTCTATAAGTCCAGGAGGAAAGGCAAGCTTCCAATTTTTCCAAGAGCAGATGCCAGGTAGAATGCTTTAAGGTAGAGTTAGTCATAGGTGCACCCAGATATTTAGAGGGGAGAGTAGCAACCGTGAATCCAAAATGCGAGCTATGGAAGGTTGAGTGATGGAAGGGGTATGAAAGAAAAAGATTTGGGATTTTTCATTATTAATGTTGGCACTAGAGGCCTTGGAGAACTCATTCAGGAGGGATTTTATTTTGAGGGCTTCTTGAACCGAGGGATGGCCAAACAACATGTTATTATCTACAACTTGTTGGTAGGTAAAGGTAAGGGTGTTGGGAAGGAGAGACCTTTGAGCTGCTGGGACTGAAGAGCTTTTTTTATACTTCATCTAAGCCCTTCCGCCATTAAAACAAACAGAAAGGGGGAAAAGAGGATCTCCTTCTCTGATTCCTCTAGAAGGATGAAAAGGAGAGGAAGGGATACCATTGACCAGAATGGAGAAAAAAGTGGAGGATATAAGACTCATAACCCATCTAACCCAAGGAGGGGAGAATCCAAAGGCTATCAACACCTTTTGAATGTAAGTCCAGCTTAATTTATTGAAAGCTTTTGAAAGGTCAATTTTTAGGAGCATACCTGCTTTTTTGAGCTGCTTCGGAGAATTTATAATCTCATGGGTGAGAATGATGCCATTCATGATTTACCGACCTTCTACATACCCCGATTGCTCTAGCGAGATGAGTAAAGGTAGTAGCAGCTTCAATCGAGAGGCAATGACTTTAGATATGATTTTGTAAATGACACTACAGAGAGCGATAGCCCTAAATTTGTCTGGAGTCAGAGATTGCGCTTCTTTGGGGATAAGGGCAATAAAAGTCGCATTCAGAGAGGGAAGCATCCATCGAGTAGTCCAGAATTCTTAAAAAACCTGCTAGACCTCCTCTTTAATGAGATCCTAGTAGTTGTGAAAGAAATTTGAGGTAAAACCATCATGGCCAGGCGCCTTCCCTTCCTTTAGTTGTCGCATAGCATACTCTACTTCCTATAAATATATTGGGCAAAGGAGGAGCTAATTGTGTTCTTCTGTTATGATTTTCGGAATGTTCTTTATAATCTTCTCTATCACTCGCTGTCGATCGACTTGTGGTTCTTTGTGCACTTGTTTGAAGTAAGTAAGAAGCTCTTGTTCTATGTCTTCATGGTTTTCCAAATGCTCTCCTTGCCGATTAGAATGTAAGTTATGTTGTTGTGCATTCTTCTCTGGATGGTAGTGCGATGAAAAAAATTGTATTTCTTTCTCCCTCCTTAAGCCATCTGATTCTAGATTTTTGTTTCCATAGTATTTCCTCTTGCTTTTCTCTTTCTACCATTTGTGTCTGAAGGAGCTTTTCCTGCTCTAAGAGTGCTTCAGTTCTTCCCTCAGTAATGATCGTCTGCTGGATTCTTTTCATTTCTTGATCTAGAGCGTTGAGCTTGGAAGATATTGCCAAAGGTTAGTTGATTCCACTGCTTGATGTTCTTTTTGAGATGTTTGAGTTTTTGTTGGAATTGGTACATTTTTAAACCTTCTGTGGGGCTGAAGCTTTTCCAAACTGTATTTATTAGGTTGTTGAAGTTTGGATGCATCAACTAGAAAGATTCGAAGCAAAAGGGTCTCTGTGTGTTGCTCCCTGGCCTTTGCCATTGGAGCGAGATAGGCCAGTGGTCTGAGCCTGTGAGAGGTAAGATCGAGGCAGAGAGATCTCCTCCAAGATGGATGGCATTGTTGAAAAGCAGAAACCTATTGAGTGGAGAGGCAATTTGTTGGGTGCCAGCTCTTTTATTATTCCAAGTATAGACTCCATTATTGAATGGCATATTTAGAAGCCAGTTATTTTGGATGAAATTCTTTAAATGAATGCTTTCACTATCCAATTTATTCTTGCCTCTGTTTTTTTCTTCCAGTTTAGTAACCATATTGAAGTCTCCTCCTGTGATACAGAGTGGATGTGTTTTGGTGGATTTGATCAGAGATAATGTATTCAGAATGTCTATCTTGTGAATTGCTTCTTGGGGAAAGTATACATTGGTTAGGTGACCATGCACATTTGTCCCTATTATATGGAAGGTGGCTTGAATGAAATGCTTACTCGCATGGATATTAGTAAGCATGATAGCTTTTTCATCCCAGGCTATTGCTAGTCCTCCTGAAGCTCCTAAGGCATCCACTGTTATTGCTTGACTGCCTGACCATGCTTTTGCAAGGGTTTGACCAAGTGTGGAAGAGTTACATTTTGTTTCTTGCATGAAGAAGATTTGGGGTTTCTCTTGTTGAATCATGTTTCTTATCATTTTGTATTTCCCAGGGCTGTTTAGCCCTCTTATATTCCAAAATGTGAGCTTCATGTTTCATTATTGGGTAGGGGACTGTAATATTTTGTAAGCCTGGAATATCTTCCTAATTCCACTAGCCTTCCCATTTTCCTTCCCCATTTTTTATTGTCTTTAGGAATGTTTTTGCCATCCCATTGACTTCCAGGTTGAATGCCTAAAGATCTTTCGCTGCTGTGCTCTAGAAAGGATGACTTCCAAATTTTCCAACTGTATTTCTAGGATACTGTCAAATTCTTTTTTTTTTTTCTGGAAGCTTGTTCCAATCCTAATATGTCTAGATCTCCTATGTCTATACTTTCTGGCTCTTCTTCCATATGCTTGGCCTCCCTACTTTCCTCTGCTAAGTTTATTGCAACAGTGATTTCTTGCTGTAGAATGTCTATATCCATGCCATGGGATTTCCAGATCGGTGTCAGATTGGGTGAGGAGGTGGTTATATCTATGGATTGTGAATGCTTTTGGGTTTGCCCTGAGCTTAATGGGTTGAATATGGGCGATGCCTTAAGAGGCTCCTCGGAGGGTAAGGGGAACTCCTTGGTAGTCAACTCCGGTTGAGCTAAGATCTCAAAGCTATTACTGGTGGGTGGCATTGAAGTGTTGGCAGAAAGATTTTTGGGATTTGATGCAGGTTTTTTGTGGTTCTTTTTGCAATTGTTAACCTTAGTGAAACCCTCAGAATCAAGTTTTTCTGAGGGGGTATAAGTCGGGGGTTTCAGATTTAATGGGCAGTCACAAAAGAGATGGCCAAGGGCATGACATTTTCTGCATTGAAATGGGACATGTTCATAATCTATTGACTAAATCCACTCAAAATCATCATGGTATAAACTTACCGCATTCGGAAGAGCTTTGCTTAGATGCATATAGACACAAATGTGGGCGTAAGAAGCATATCTTCTGAGTTTTGTCTCCTTCGCAATTTTGATGAACTCCCCCAGTGCATTTCTAATATCTTTCAGAGAGTCTTCATCCGATTACTCCAATGGAAGGGAATAAAGACGGATCCATACTGGTACCCAACTTAGGTCTTCTTTGTCCGGGTTGAATCTCTCAATCCAGTCTCTCAGGGAAAGACCTGCTGCATTGAAGAAGTATGGCCCTCCATCGATGACCCTATTTCGATCTTCTATACAGTTGAAAACTGCCGTGAAAAAGCCCTTTGGTCCCAGCTACAAGGTGATGTACCCTTTTGGTTTCCATTTGGCTGCAATCCAACCATACAAGGCTTTCTCTGTGGGTTAGAAGCTGATAAATTTCCCTATTAAAGCATGATCCTTCATGTATAGGATTTGGGTATTGATTCTTTGACTCGGTAGGTCAATCTTAGGTCTTTTAGCTGCGACAAGTTTACAGGTGGTCGATGTTGCTTTGGGAACTTCATTTCCTCCTAGGTTATATGTCTACGCAGAAGGAATCGTTTCCTCCTCTTCCTGGGGATTTTTCCCATCATTTTCTGTGTGCATCTGAGTATCTTCTTGATCATTTGGGGGAGGCATTGTGTCCTCCCCCTGGAGGTTATCCATGACTTGTACTCTATTCTTTGTCATGTATTACTGCTCATATTGATGGAGAGTTGTTACCGTGACGCCGTGGTCTGTGCAGGTCTGCCATTGCAAGGTCTGAAAAAAACCCTATACCACCATCGTTTCCTCCAGAGCTCCTTCCTCTAGGGGAAGACCATATTAAGTACATAACTAAAGTTCTAATTAATATTTGAAAATAAACAATGATATGTAAGAATATCTTAATGTGTTATTGGAAAACAATAAGTAGAGTATTTGAGTCATATTGTTTCAAATGAATGAGTTAAGGTGGAACCTCAAAAAATCCAAGCTATGACAAAATGACTTGTTCTTAAGAACATCAAGAGCCTTAGGGGAATCTTGGACCTTACATGATATTATTAGAAATTTGTTAAGGATTATGCATGTATTGTAGGCCCACTCGCATCTCACTTAAAAAAAAGTCTTTTGTATGCAATGATGAGACTACTTTGGCATTATTTATTTTAAAGGATGCTTTATCTTATACACCAATAATTTTTTTACTATTATTTGTAGATATTTATACCAACAAAAAATGCATCTAGGATATGTAGTCCCAAAACATACAACTTGATAGCCACCAAAAGGGTATAGTTCATAACTATGGCTTTTGGGAGAACATTCGAAAATATATAGAGCAAAGAAAACAAATGTGCCAATGCGAAACTAACTTCATAGTCCATGTGCAAGAGGCCTAAGATGACAATAAAAAACAATGCATACAAAATACCTAAAAGAAATTGATACATGCTAAGCTTGATTGCCATATAGCATATTCCCCAAGGGAGGAGCATTCAAGTCTAGAACGAGACAATTAACTGAATCAATTGGTACCATTTTTAAATGGCCTAAAGGAAATTTGCTTTGCATATCTGCCACTTATTAATTCTTATTGTCCTCTTGTTGAATGCACAAGGCTCCACATTTGTCCCAATATTGTTGAATTTCCTAATGGTGTTGTACTAGAATCTCTAGGGAAATCTCTAATCGGGCTATTAGATTGGAAAAGAAAATTTGGATACAATAGAGTGATGAGTGGAGCTCCTCAAAATCCTTTGTGATTTATTGATGGTGGACTTGAGTGTAATGAGATCACACTTCTTTGTGGACTTGATTGAAAGGGAATGCAACCAACCCAAATTGAATATGGAATCATTAGCAGATATAGGAGAGGATGGAGCAGAGGAAAGTTGAAGACATATACATAGATAGAGTTGAGTGAAAGGATTAGAGATGTTATGAAAACATGTCATAGCTACCTATTTCATCACCATTGAAACCCACATGAAGAAATGACAGGAAGGACAAGACTGGAAATCCATTGGCAAGGGAAAAATGCTACCTCAATGTTGGGAGGATTGTGGGAGGTAATTATAAGAAAGGCCAAGGCTAAGGAAGACAACACTAATAAGAGGTGGATGTGCCAAGAGAATGTGAGAAGTGCATTGAGATGGTGCCATAATAAGATGATGGGATGTGTGAATAATTAGAGGGGGGATAGTCATGGAATAATGAAATTTGAATCGTGGTCATTGACAAAAGGGTCATCTATTTTTCCTTGACATTCAGGGTTGACTTAATGATCAATGAAGAAATTGTTGATACAAAGAACAAGAAAGAAGGAAACAATAGGGAATCGAAGAAGGAGAGACAAAAATATGGTGGAAGATCAAGGAAAATCTAGCGTTAGAGGGTGAGAACCCAACTAAATTTATCTAATTGTATTTTTTGAATCTCGTATGATAATGATTTTAGGTGATTCAAATTAGATAATTTATAATTTGTCATCCATCTTGATGCTTTTAGAGTGGAAAATTTGAAGGAATAAGCTGATATGAGTAGTATTATTTCTAATACACAATTAAGATAATTAGGGTTTGAAACCTTTCGGGGCCAATTCGAGGCCTTAAATAATGTTTTTTTTTTGGGGTAAGGCTTTCCCACTTAAGCGTTAGACCCTGTGACACTATCCTACACTCAAACACATTTCCAATTGTGCTAAAATCATGTCAATGGGAGATCAAATGCAAAATATATGGCTCTCAGAAATTTACCTATTGTGATTTATCACTATAATTCAAGAGAATGCCATGTCAAGCCTCGTTACTTGTGGAAAAGATGTCATCCATCTGGGAAATATGAAGAAGACTCTAAAAGAGTCGAGTTATAATTCATGTTGAGGGTTGAACGGGTCAAATTTAACCCCTAGTTGGCTATCAGGCTATGTTATAACCATGCCACTACGAGGAAATTAGTTTCCATTCTATTTGCTTGCATTTTTTTCCACAGTAAAGTAGATAAGTGTGGATAGATAGAGAGTATAAAAAAGGGGTTTTGTGTTCAGTAACAACCCATTGGCCATGAATCCATAAAGAGTGCTTTCTTTTTTTTTTACTTGCATCCTTTCCATTCTAGACAAAAGAGAGTATAGTAGCCTCACCTTCCCATTGGGTTTTCATTGGAAAGGGTTTCCCAGAGCATATCTCCATGCCCATTGTGGCTTGCAAGTGATTGTACTTACATGTTCTATATTTTGCATGTATTATCCATTGCACGTATAAACAAAAAAAGCAAGAATAACAAATCTAAAATTTAAAAGGAATTAACCCTTTATAATATAGATTTTGATTTGTTCTCATAGATCTATTATGATGAACTATCTAGTGGAATATCCATGACATATTACAAATCATTGGGAATTATGCTAAAGAATGAGGTGAGTTTAAGATCTTAGAAGAAGGCATGGGCTTCAACTTGATTATTAGTGGCTAATATAAGGTTCCAAGAAAAATATAGTTCAATGTTTCCTCTTGGATCGTAGAGAACCCTTCCCACACCTACCACCCTATTATATTACACTAGTATTGGTAACACTCAATTCTGGTAAAACATTTATAGTCGAATGTGATGTATCACCACAAATAATTGGGGTAGTATTAACACAAGAAGGGAGACAATTGGCTTTTAAAGTATCCAGATTGAGGGAAAAGATGTCATGAAATCTACACAAGAACAACAAATGGAATCAATGGAAGCAATTTTACATGCAAGTATAAAATGACAACAATATCTCATTGAGAAGCACTTTAAAGTGAAGACATGCCATGATATCCTAAAGTACTTTTTGGGGCAAATATTGTCATGAGAATATAAATGAAAATGGGTACCAAAAATGCAAAGTTTTAATTTTAAAATAATCTAAAAAAGCGGAGGGACAATTTAGTAGAAAATGTTATTTTAAGAATAGAACAAGGCCCAAGTTTATATGCTATTAAATCTTCTATTCTTGTATGGTTTGAAGAAGCTTGCCATGAATGACAAAGTGACAACAATACTAGACAAAAAATACTATGTGTAAAAGAGGGATAAACTCTATGGAACATTGGGAGTGGAAGGGAAATGTACTTTGGTACAAAGGTAGAATGTTTTTATCCCCTCAATCAAAGCACAACCAAAGTTGAAGCACCAAATATTAAGGGAATCCCATCACTCTCTAATGGCAAGACATTTAGGGCTCCTTAAAACATATCAAATTATTAAAAAAGATATTTTTTGGGGAGGAATGAAGAAATACACTAAAGACTTTGAAATAGGATGTCAAGTTTATGAAATAAATAGAATCTCTAAGGTTACTTTGGCCATTGCACATACCTAATCAAATATAGGAAGAGATATTAGTGGATTTCATTATGAGGTTACAAAAATTGGAAGGTAAGGATGACATTTTTGTGGTCATCGATAGACTCACAAAATATGAACTTTTTGTGGAATTCAAAGTACATATACAACAAGCCAAGAGTGATAGAAGTGCTCATGATGAAAATCCACATACTCCATGGGTTCCCTAAAATAATGGTAAGTGATAGAAATGCATATTCATAGGAACATTTTAGAAAGAATTGTGGAAGTTGAGTGCAACATCACTAGATATGAGTTCAACATATCATCCACAAACAAATGGTCAAATAGAAATAGTCAATGAAAGTTTAAAGGCTTATTTATGATGTTATTCTTTAAACTAGCAATCTTAATAAATGAAGTGGCTTCCTTTGGGAGAGTAGTGATATAGTGCCACATATCACACGTCTAAAAAAATGTTCTCATTTGAGGCCCTTCGTTGATATTTGGCACCCAACATCTCATATTTTTTACAAGATAAGTCCAAAGTACAAGCAATAGCGACATCTACATAGAAGACTAAGGAAACTTTGACAATTCTAAAGGAAAGCCTTAAAATGGCACAAAACAAGATGAAGCAACCAATAGATCAACAACAAAGTGAAAGAATTTTGGAGGAGGATGATTGGATATTTTTTAGACTACAACCTTATAAGCAATATATATTCAAGCAAAAGAAGAATAAAAATTGGCTCCAAACTTTTATAGGTCCTACAATATTATTTGTAGGATTGGAAAAGTAGCATATGGGTTGGATTTGCATTCTTCTTGCATTCATAAGTTTTTTCATGTATCTTGCTTGAAAGAGGTTTTGGGACAAAATATACAGGGCAAACAAAACTTTTGGATTTAAATAAAGAAGGGAATTTTATTCTTGAAATAGGAAAAATAAGAGATTAGTATTTTTATCTTTATGAAATATAACCATTATGATTTACCTAATCAAGTGGAAGAAAATGCCTCTAGATGAAGCTACATGGGAAAATAGGCAATTCATGACGAAACACCCTCAATTATAAGCTTATAAGGCAAATCTTTTTTAAACAGGGCCGCTATAATAGGACCCCAAGGCTCCTCTATTAAGAACCTAATAAGAATTCATTATTTCTTTATTAGTCATGGTTAAGTCGGCCTAATGGTATGTTACATCATGCTACTTTGTCTCTTCTTTACAACAAAGGAGATTCATTTGTATATGTATCATATCTTATCTTGTACATTGGATTCATTGTAATGGGAAATTGTTGATTGGACGTGGATTGTATTCATTTATTTTTTTATCATTTTCAAAATGTTTGGTTCATAACAAAATCAATAAACATTTTGGATATGTATATTTGCGATAAAAATATTTGAATATATATATATATATGTATGTATATAATATATATATAGATAGATGTATGTATTATATATATATATATATATATATATATTATATATATAATAATATATATATAATATATATGTATATATATATATATATATATGTATATATACATATATATATATACATATACATATATTATATATACATTATATATATATACATATATAATATATAATATATATATATATTATTATATAATATATATATATATATATATATATATATATTATATATATATATATATATACATACTATACATACATAATACATACATACATACAATATATATTCAAATATTTTTATCGCAAAATATACATATCCAAAATGTTTATTGATTTTGTTATGAACCAAACATTTTGAAAATGATTAAAAAAATAAATGAATACAATCCACGTCCAATCAACAATTTCCGTTACAAATGAATCCAATGTACAAGATAAGATATGATACATATACAAATGAATCATATATATAATATAATATAATATGTATGTATGTATGTATATATATACATACATATATTCATACATATATATATATATTATACACATACATACATACATACATACATATGAAATCAAAACCAACTGGAAAAAAAAGAAATATCAAATTTTACAAATTCATTTTTTTCAAATAAAAAAATAAATAAAAATATGCAAGCCATATTCACTCTTATTAAACCATAATCATGAAAATTTACATGCATAAGACAAGTTAGAGGAGCAAAAATAGGCATATTAAGCTCAACAATCTTTAAATTTTCAAGTTGTGTAACAATATGTCAAAGGAGCAGAATTTGGCACAGTAGGCTCTACAATATTTATAGTTTAAAGTTGAGCTAACTGATTCACAAAATTAGTACCTATATACCATACCAATTGACTAAAACATCTACATGTAAAGAGTTTCCATAAGAAACCTAGATATATACAAAATTTGCATTCCATATAAAGCGAGATTTAGATTTTTGTGCCTTTTTTGTGCCTAGTCTAACTCCTAAGCTTATTTAGAGGGTTCATTGAGGCCTGAGAGTCCTATGTTTTCCACAACCACTGCGTTGAAAAAGTGAGAAGGTCCTTAGAAATCCTGTGCAATCTGTAATTGAATTTCTTCCCTTTGGTTCTTGATAAACCTCAATTCATGTTCCATTCAATTCATTTTGAGTTTTTTGTTTGATAATTTTCTTCACAGTTGCAGAAAAAGAAGAATCCATTTGATTGTATCGAAATTTGAGTAGCATAATGTCTATAGAATCCTCTTCTCCTCCTGCTTGCATCCTAAGTTGACCCTCATACAACCTGTTAAAAAGCTTTAACATCAACATTGTAAACACACACTCTAGCACACTTATAAATCGCAACTCCTGAACCTGTAAAAATAAGCTATAGTGAGATAACAAAGCTTGTTCTAGACACTTAATCCCTTCTAAAGATTTAAAAACTCCTTCAAATTACCATGGGATACCTCTTCGAGGATTTGCTTGAGGAGATGGTTAGATAAGACCTTAAAGAACTAAAAATTAGGTGATGGAGTGGGTGGTTTCCTTCAAATTATGCCTGAAGGTGCTTGCACTGGAATAAGTATGATTATTAATGTGATTCCAAATTTCAATTGATTATTATTGTGGCATTCCTACTCTTAAGATGACTGTGTGATATAATCTCTTGTGGTAGAATTATCTCTCTGAAGTGATTTCCAACAACCCTCTCATTAGTCATGTGCTCTAAATCATATGAGCTCAGTTTGGCATGCCTTTGCCCCATGACGGAGAGAAGTCCATCACCATTCACCTCTTATCTCCATGATTATAGACACAAAAGCATTGTAATTTTGGCACTAGGTGACATAATCCCCTTCATAACTTATACCGATGGATCATGTGAAATGAAACATTACTCCTATAGGAAAATCACAACCTTGGCTTGCAACTTAGACTTCAATCTGATGATAAGGGGTCCTCCAGTGAAACTTAAAGGAATAGATGTCCTCTTCTTCATATTGTAATGCTACCACCATTTCAAAATTCACTCGTTAGCCTAAACACTTAGCCAAGAGACAAGTGCCCAGGTGGATTATATAAACATGACGCTCATCATTAAGGGATTGGGAAATAATTTTGGCTCTTATTCATCAAGAGGTCCCCTTGTTTCAATGCTCCACGACAATTTTCTAAGTTTTATGCATCAACGTTATTTTGCATGAGGACGTGAAAAGCATATAATTTTCAAATTGATACAATAAAATTTGATTTCTTTGAAGAAGGACGTTAAGTCTAATGTCTTCAGGACAATAATTGAACTTCATGTGATCAATCATAATATGGGAATCTTGCACTACAAGAATTTATTAAATAATGAGCAAGGAGGCTTGAAGGAGACCTTGATACAAAACACAAGTCTCTACTTGGTTAATTGATGTTGCTTCAAGTCCACACGAAAACAAAAATTTCCAATTTTACTTAAGGGCAACAGATTACTCCCCCACTCTTGCCACCCTAAACCATCACTTTCAATCAAAATCAATATTTTATAATACAAACTAAAATATTTTGTCATTATCACAAATTACATAAAATGAGTGTCCACATTTTCAAAATCCAATTCTCCAAAAAGATTAACAATAGATATTAATAATGTTGATGATGAAAGAGATTATTTGGATCTCTTTAAAGTTTCATTTTTATGGTTTAATAATATTAAGAGGAGTGTTTTAAGATCACCATAGTTTTGATGATTTAAAAATTTAGAAAAGTCGATGTTGTAACAAATATTTTGAAATTATGATCTAATTTGGGTATACACAACATTCTAAGAAAATTTAATTTTCATATTCAATCGATCTGGACCTCATAAAAATGACATATTCTCTAGTCTCACAATATTTTGGAAATTGCTTAATATATAATTTTCTTATACAATTTTTATGCCAATAGGCGTACCTATTTCAACTTTTGGAAGTGGGATTGAGGAGTTTTGATTTTTTAATAAATGGATGGACAAGATTTGATTTCAAGAGAATATTCTTCATCTCATACACCATATAACTGATGATATGAAATGTAAATGAACATGTTTTCAATTTCATATCCAAGAATAGCAAATTAGATATAAATATAATTTATTTTGCCACTTGTTAAGTCGATTGGAGCAATTTTGAACTGGACTATCCAGCTTCCCTAAAGGAGGCCTTCTATTACCTTTTGGTTCTTAATCAACAAGTTTCAGCCATGAAGACACTAATAGATTGCTACACAAACTCGAGTGCTCACGCTACTACCCACTAGGCATGTCTAGGTTAAAGGTCCACTTGCTAACTAAAGTCTAGGTATAAGAATACAATTTTTGTGCATTCAATTTCATTTCTGGTTTTCCTTTATTTTGATTTTACCCTATGATTTGAAAGATTACAATACTATGTCCATGCATGATTAAAGTGGTTGTGTAAAAGACTTAAACAATATAATAAGGTGTTCGTTTGAATAATAATAAGGATATAAGCCTATTGACGTATATCAACCACATTTATTAATGTGGTTGTGCTAGTTATCATTTCAATAATATTAATTTTATTCTTTACACTAATTAAATTTGGGAGATATTTTATTTTTTTAAATAAGATTGAATACTTCCTTATAGTATTTTAATTTGGACTAGTCTTTAAGTGTGACTTTTTGGAATTTCCAATGGATTTCTAGCTAGAATCTGGTGAAAAAAATTGTGGCCAAATCTTGATTTGTGTTGTTTAAACTGGATTTTTGACTACATATATGGATTCAACACTCTAAAAAACCCATGGGGCACTTTGATTGTGAAGAGTTCACCTATAGACTTGTGATTTCAACGAAACCCTATTAGCTTCTAGACAAATTAGATCGGAAAATAAACTGGAAAACTTTCCAAAATGCCCAACTTAAAAGACTACTCATTTTAATTTTACTTATCCTATAATTTTTTTTGTTGGTTTGACCCACATAGATTTGAACGTTAAATTTCATGGTTTACATCATACTTCGTAACATGGTGATTGCTAGTTGATTTACTTATCCTATAATTATTTATCACGTCATACATCATAAATGTTAAATAAAATTAGATATATAACACAGATGCAAAGTGTATTTCACTCATCATTAAAATAGTGGTTTGCAGCAGGAGTTCATTGCAAATAATTTGAAAATAAAAATGCTTAAATGTATGTTAATGATTTGAACATATCTATAACTTAATCATGGAATAAAATTGCACACACACACACATATAATAATCAAATTACTCAGGAATATTAACTTAACATTATTATTATAATTTAATAAGAAGTTAGTATTATTAAATAACAACATTATAATATATATATAAATAACAATCTTTAAATGTAAAGGTGTTGGTATATTTCTAGTTAGATTAATACAAAGCTAATTAGTATATAATTAGCTTTGTATTAATCTAACTAGAAATATGCCAACACCTTTACATTTAAAGATTGTTATTCTTCGGTGGCATTCCAAAACTGTTCAGATAACATCGTACATTTACCTTGCCTTTTCTTAATTATAGTTCCAAAAATATTTAACTTATAAGGTCTCTAAAAGACTCCATTGTATACAATGAATTCACAAAACATTGACAAAACAAAGAATTTAACAAAAATGCTACTTGTTACCTTCATCCTCATCTAGAGGTGTTCCATCTTGCACTACTCAGTTAACTTCCATCTTAAGAGGGGACTTCGTTACCACTTCATGGTCCATTTCCACCTGTGCTGCAACGTGGTTGTTGGGATGAGATTCATTTATCTCGAATACTTCTTTGAAAACACCAACAATGGTTGTTTCCACGGTCACTTCTACATTATCCACTTTGAAGCCAAAAGTCTCCATTTTCGTAACCAGATGATTAACGGACAATTGAAGGCATTCTACATCCTCATGAAGTTCTTCAAGTTGACAGGAAACAGAAGCAAAGTGAGAGTGAGCCTCTGACACAATTTGGTCCCTGACCTAGGCTACAAGAGCCGAAATATCCATTTTTAGCACTACCCGCTACTCCTTAGAGATCTCATCATTACCATTCCTACTTGAGGATGCCATATTATAGATTGCTCAACCCTTAATTTGAACCACCAACATTCCCACCATCTATAAATTCCCTTTTAAGTGCTTTCCATGATATGGTCCATCTCCAAGTGTGATCTCTTCACATTGATTTCTTGCATCCCATCCCTGCTTAGTCTTAACTGGAAGTTCCATCCCTGTAACCGTCATGCTGCTTGTAAACTCAAATGAAATTAATTGCTTTAACTTGAGTGTAGTACTAGCTAGCCCAACTTTGATGTGAGGATTAAATGCAACTGTAGATATAATCTACTTGTCCTTTGTCATGACTGTCACCTCCCTACATTCCATATGGATATTTGGTTAAAGAAGTCCTTCTTCCAAGGTTACGCTCATCGAGTGTCTTCCATGTATTGGGATTAATGATGATCATTAGTGGCCTATCGGGCCTTAAATCATTTTTATTTATTGACATGAAAATCCTTATCCAAGGTATATTATATATCATAGAATATGGGATATGGATGGATCTCCCTGATGCTTGATTATCACCTCTTGTTTAAGGTTTGCACCCGTGTTAGCTTATTCATCAGCAAGTTGATTGTTTTCCCTCTTGGCATGGAAGAAGTAATTTTTGTCAAATTTCTTCATGAGTAACCCTATTCAATGGAATATTAGTGACAAATCTTCTTCCAAGTGATCTTTGACTTTCATGCATTTTCGAATAATTATTATTGAGTCACCAAACACACTTATTTGGCGAAGTCCTTTCAATAATATTATCTCCATTCCTTGCCATAAAGCTAAGGCTTATACTTGGTTATTTGATGTTATGTCTATTCCCCAAGCAAATTTCATCTCTATTTCTGCATCGTGGCGAAATAGAACCCCTCCCGCTCCTGCCTCACCTAACAACAATTAATAATATTAATTGGTAGCAAAATAACAAATAACAATTAGTAATATTAATTATTAATTAACAATAAAATGTCCATAAATTACCAATAAATATTAAAACAAATTGTATCCAAAAACATAATAACATATTGGAATGGAAAAGCTATAAATATTATTCCATACACATTATTAACAAAGACTAATAACAACTAACCAATTCCATGGATAATATTCTAAATCCAAAATTATTCATATAACAACTATTTAATATTAACAAGAGGGGGAAAATATAATAAATAAATAAAATTAGTTTGTAAAACTTCACTCAATTACTGTAATTGCAACTTAGTAAGTGGGTAAATGTCAAATTATGAATGACAGTCAACTACGATGATAACAATGGTGATAACAACATGAGTGTCATTAAAAATCTATGGAATGTCCTCAATTTTAGGAGCCCGGGGAGTAGGATAATCTGCAAAATCCATGTCACTAATAGCATTTATGGAAGCATCATGAAAATCAATAACAATTTGTGAAATGCCCTTAATTTTAAGAGCTTGAGGAATAGGATAATCTGCAAAATCCATGTCTTTGCTCAACATAATTTTTCCCTATATTTTTTGATACGATGATGAAATGGGCGATTGTTTGTTGGGTCGATAAGCTGCATTCCATAAACTCGATTAGCCATCTCTATTCAAAGAAATTGAATGCAATCATTTTTTAGTCAACAAAAAAAACATATAATAATATTAGTTGTAATCTAATTAATAGATAAAATGGCTTCAATTTGAAAAAAAGAAAAAGATAAAATGGGTTTCCATACAAACAAATAAATATTTGTTTTAATAATATATAATATATTATATATATAACAATTATTTCAATGTGGAAGGAATTTACAAATACATAATCCAATCTGAATTCAATATACACAATCTGCATGGAAGGAATTTATAGATAACAATGCACATGTCTTACCCATATAGGAAACCCTTCTTGTATGCCAAATTTGTTAGAAGAAAATGCCTCCTTTCTCATGTACAACATTGACAATAGGCTTCTAGACTTTCACCTGCTCTTTCTTCCATATTCCAAGTGTATTTTGATGCATATTTAAGATAAATAATACCAAGATTGCTAATGCATAATATATATTTATAATTCTTTATATAATCTTGCCAAAAAAATTTAATGTTCCACTCTCTATATGCGCTTTACCCTTGAGCAATATCCGATATGCCAAAAAATTTTGCATTGAGAAAACTTCCAGTTCAAGAAGAACAAAACTTAATAGCAATGCTCAACATGTATGTTCTTGGCCTAATGGATAAGAGCAAGCATATTCTAGCCTACATTTATTCTCATGTAGTTAGAATTGTTTGATATATAATTTCATTATGCATTTTTTACGCTAATAGGCGCACGTATTTCAACTTTTGAAAGTGGGATTGAGGAATTTTGGTTTTGTAATAAATGGTTGGGCAATATTTGATTTCAAGAGAATATTCTTCATCTTATACACCATCTAAGAGATGATATGAAATGTATTTGAACAAGTTTTCAGTTTCAAATCCAAGAATAACAAATTAATTTAAATATCATTTATTTTACCACTGGTTAAGTCGATTGAAGCAATCATCAACTAGATTATCCAACTTCCCTAAAGGAGGTCACAGATTACCTCTCGGTTCTTAATCAACAAGTTTCGGCCATGTAGGCACTAGCAAACTGCGATGCAAACTCGAGCGCTCATGCTACTAGCAACTGCTCATGCCTAGGTTGATGGTTTGCCTACTAACTAAAGACTAGGTATAGGAATAAAATTCTGTGCATTCGATTTCATTTTTGGTTTTCCTTTATTTCAATTTTGCTTTTGATGTTATCCTATGATTTGAAAGATTACAATATTATGTCTATGCATGATGAAAATAGTTGAGTTTAAAAGACTTAAATAATATAATAAGGTGTTCATTTGAATAATAATAAAGATATAAACCTATCAACATATATTAGCCACATTTATTAATGTGGTTGTGCTAGTTATGTTTCAATAATATTAATTTTATTCTTTACACTAATTAAATTTGGGAGATATTTTTAATTTTTTAATTTAAGATTGAATACTTCCTTATAGTATTTTAATTGTACTTATCCTACAATTTTTTTGTTGGCTTGACCCACGAAGATTTGAATATGAAATTTCATGGTTTACTTCATACTTCATAACATGGCTATTGCCAATTGATTTACTTATCCTATAATTTTTTAGCACATCATAAATATTAAATAAATTAGATATATAACACAGATGCAAAGTGTATTTCACTTGCCATTAAAACAATGTTGCATGCAACATACTCCATGTAAAATAAATTTGAACATAAAAATGCTAAAATATATGCTAATGATTTGAACACATCTATAAAATTATGTGCAATAAAATTATAT
>APFE030999683.1:31851-57062 GCA_000404065.3 Pinus taeda
GTTTGTTGGAAATTGACAACTAATTATGTAAATTTGGGTAAAATGTATTAATTATTAACAAGTTAGTTTTATACAGAAACATCGGTTATGTAACTGAGGAGGCTCATATAAAACTGATGAATGCCCGAACTATTGTAAGGAGAATCATTTATTGATTGAATAGATATTCCAATCCCTTCCCCCGTGGATGTTTCCTTGACACTCTTTCAGGGTTTTACCATGTAAATCTTGAGTTATTACTTGTGTGGTTGTATTCAGTTTCCTTTCAAATTCATTTCTTTCTTGTTTTTGTAACCTCCATTAACTACAGATGGGAAGAAAGAGGGAGGGAGAGAGAGACACATAGATATTGAGACAGAGAGAGTGTGTATGTTTGGGGTGAGATAGAGAGAGGGGAATTAAGAAAAAGACACGTAGATACAAATATAGAATATTATATACACTAGCCTAGATCCATCTATAACCTCGAGATCTTATCAGTGCGAGAGTGATATCAATTATCTCCAGGTGCAAACATTTCCTCAGTTTGCACTCAAAACAAAAGAGGTTTGAACCTCAAGAGATTTGATCCCTCCGGGACGTGATCATATTTCCAGGATGCAAACCTTATCTCAAGTTTTTGGCACTCAAACAAGAGGTTTTTGCACTTGAGAGATTTGAATCCCTCCAGCGCTTGATAGGTTTCAAGCTTTTGACATCACGTTACCGGAGAACCCACAATAATGAACATTTTTATGCCAACCGTTTCAAATCCCAATTTGGGATCCATCATCAGGGATTATTGAATTATGGGTTTCAAGCTTAAAGATGGACTCTAAGGGTGGTTATTAAGAAAATTTAAACATTGATTTATTTAAACATATTATTTAAAAGTTAGGTCTTATCTGTTGTTTAACATCTTGGACTTAGGGCCAAATTATACAAAAATCCAATTAGAAATAAATTAAAATAAATAAAATTATTAATTTTGCCAAATCCATGGTTTTTCGATGGTATTCCTAACCCATGGATTTTCTTGTTGTATTCTCTAAATTGAGTTTTTACTTTACGAGGAATTTGAAAGATGATTATTTTAAACATATTATAAAGTTACATAAACATTAAAAAATAATTTGAAGTTTAAAAGTTTATTGCCCCAAGAGGTGCTCACTAGCCTAGTGTGGTAGAAATGTTGTAATGATTTGTCTTGTCATGTTTAACATTTTTATGTGGTCAAATTACATAATAATAATAATAATAATATAATAATAATAAAAGAATAATAGAACAAAATGGAGTTGTCTTTAAGTGCAAATTTAGTGGAAAAATTGTGGTGAAATCTTGATTTGTGTTGTTTAAACTAGTTTTTTGACTGCGATATGGATTCAACACCCTAAAAAGCTCATGGGGCACTTTGATTGTGAGTTCACCCTTGTGATTTCAGTGGGTGCTTGGAATCCGCTTGATTTGTGTTATTTAAGCTAGTTTTTTGACTGCATATAAGTTGGGGTGAAATCTTGATTTATGTTGTTTAAGCTAGTTTTTTTACTGCATGTATGGATTCAACACCCTGAAAAACCTTATTGTACAGAGTTCACCCATCAAACTTATGATTTCAATGAATCCCTCGGCTATTCTACACAAATTAAATCTAAGGAAAAAAAAAATCCATAGATGTAGCCTATTTAAATGTGCGCATAGTGTTTTTGTAAAAATTACAATTTTCCAATTTTACCCAATTTAAAGTCCGTGATTAATATTAGTTTCTTTAATTTGTACCTTGTCTATTTGCCCAAACAATTTTTGTTGGTTGCAAAGCCTAAGAGATCACTAATGATTTTAGATTCCTACAAAGGGAATGGGTGAAGTGTAAGAGTTTCTTTGTTGTCTTACTTTAACCATTTTTCAGTTTATAAATTGTTTCATAGTGATGTTGCAAGGAATTGCAAAGATTTTAACTATTGCAGTATATATCAAGGTATTTAAGCTAAATATGGTTTGTTTTTAATCTCTTTTACACTGATTGCTTACTAACATCATCTGTAACACGACATTCCAATTTTACCCAATTTAAAGTCAGTGATTAATATTAGTTTCTTTCATTTTTACCTTGTCTATTTGCCCAACCAATTTTTGTTGGTTGCAAAGCCTAAGAGTTCACTAATGATTTTGGATTCCTACAAAGGTAATGGCTGAAGTGGAAGAGTTTCTTTGTTGTCTTACTTTAACCATTTTTCAATTTATAAATTGTTTCATAGCGATGTTGTAGGGAATTACAAGGGTTTTAACTATTGCAATACATATCAAGGCATTTAAGCTAAATATGGTTTGTATTTAATTTCTGTTGCAGTTATTGCTTACTAACATGTGTAACACACATAATAAAAGACTCCACAATGAATCAAACTAGTAATATAATTGATTTCTCGTTAAATTTTAATTTATTTATCAAATAAATGTTAATTAGATTTTGTATTTAAAAATAATATAAATAAATGAGTAGACTTATAATAAGTAACCTCATTATCAAGTAGAATATTTAAAAACTTGCAGAAAAAGAAATCACAATTAATCAAACATGTTTCATATATCAAGTAAACAAAACATTTTTAAATAGCTAAAATATTTAAAAAAAAAATAATAATTAAACTATCATAAATTTATTTCAACTCCAAAATTACTAAATATGAAAAAAATCAAATTTCTTTTTACTCTAAATTTTTTTTAATAGTAACATTCTTATTTAATATAACCCTCACTTAAATCTATCTTAACTTCAAAATTTACCAAAATAGGAAACTGATCTTAATAAATTTGATGAATCCATACTTAGTAACATGGATCTAGATAATTGACTACTTAGATCAGAGTTAACATGGATATAGGTAATTGACTGAAATAAAGCACCTTGGTCTTTGTACACGATCTTGGTTGAAAGGCATTAAATGACGCACAGTGGCGGGAAACAGGAGACAACGAAGAGACATTCTGACGAAGGATTTCAGGTTGAGCTCTCACAGTAAGCCGTGCAGTCTGGTGGAACCAAGTTCGAATACCATACCATAAAACATACAGGTAGGAAAACAAACATCTCCAGGTTGCAAGCCAGCCACGATGGTGGGGCTCTCTCTTGGCGAGAAAAACTTTATACAGGGCGGAATTGCTCAAGATATCCGCACAGATGGCCGTGGCCGTCAGGATTTCCGATCATTTTCAATCGAGACTGGTGTTATTCCTCAGGTTTTTCCCCTCTCAACTTCTTACTCTTGTTGACTGTAGGCTTGCTTCCTCTTATTTGCCCCTGAAATAATTGTATCAAACCTTATTCTACTTAGATGAGGACAGTGTGTTTAGACATTTACACAAATCTCAATGGAAATCAGTTTGACAGCTTGTTTTTACTGGTCATCTTGGCAGGCAAATGGCTCGGCAAGGGTGAGAATTGGCTCAACTGATGTAATAGCAAGTGTGAAGGTATTTACGTTTTTCTCATGAAGTTTCTTTAAGAAACACAACCTTAGGTCACGGGCTGCATTGCATATGGGATTCCGTTAGCTTCGATGCCAGGGTTGAGAGGTAGCTATTCTGTTCAATTCGCCCAGGACTCGTATCCGGCATCATCCCTTTTGAGACCTTGTATCCAGCATCATCCAGTTTTCAAACTTGTTATTAAATTCCAAAACCACACAGAGAATGGTACCCTGGTTGATGACTGAATACTTGGTCCAGCTTACCAGGGAATCAAAGCCCGTTGGCAATCTAGTGGTTGCGTCCAAATGTTATTTACGTAAAACGGGATGCTGCTGCATACAAGTCCTGCCCGTAGGGAATCTGGTTACTTTGAACCTTTATTTAAGCATAATATGGTGGAATGCAAGGATCAGTTAGGTTAGGTTGTGTGCGTGATGAGCCGGAACAATAATTGTAACTGATGAGGAACATGGGGGCCCATGAGTTACATAATGGGCCTTCATATGTAGGTTTATCCCTATGGGAAAATTGGAATTTTCCCATCCGATACAGGTTTATTTCTTTTCATGTTTTCTCTTTGCATCGGTATTTTATGTGCATGTCTTGTGTCTGCTATATGAAGCTGCACTCTGACACATAATATTGTTGATTGACCTCCTTGCATTTTATTCTTCTGTTTCATCTTTTTGTTTGAGTATTTTCCTCTAATTCTCGTATGCCCAAGTAGGACAAAGTTTTATTTTCCTTTCCTAGGAACAAGAAAAAGACAGCTTCATGCGCCTTAAAAGCTTGAAGATATGGTTATTTGGGGTCTCACATTTGTGAACTATTTTCATTGACTGAGCATTAGGTGGCCGTGGTATTGGTTCTAAAATTTAAAATTTCAATGATTCTCAGTTCTACAATTAGTGTTGACTTCCTCTATATCAATGATATCTTTGATGTTGCAGTATTTACTGACAGGTTTCTTAGTGGGTCTAAAAATCGATATCTACAAATCTATATCCTGGACCAAGCTCAAGTCTACCACCTGTTACCGCTCAAACTAGTAGGGGGTCCTAGAGGGGCACTTGCTAGGTCAAGAGCAACAATGAAGCTAAAGCCCACTGTCACCACAACTAAAGCTTTCTACTCTTTACGGACTTTCACCGATAGGAGGAGACTTGATATATAGAGAATCACTTATAAAGGATAGGTCAACCAAGATGGTTGTGGAGTGATCTCGGGTGCTCTTTTCTAGGGGAGGCTCAAGAATGGGAGTTGCTTGCTTCTTAACAAGGTACAGAGCTCTCTAGGAGAAGGGGATGAGGATTTAGGGGCTAGATTTAAGGAGTGTGAATTGTAAAGGAGCTTCCAAAACCCTAAAATCTTTGTTGAACTTCTTTTCCAAAATGGTTTTTGAAAAGTTGACTTTTCAAAGGTATGGGACTACACGGGACCAAGTGGACCTAGGTTAGGTCAAGAGGAAGGAGTTTAGCAACCAATGATAGACTTGACCTAAACAAGGAGGAGAAATGGACCAAATAATTGATTTTCAATTGAAGGTGCAAAATGATCCTTATGAGGAACTAGCCTAGGGAAACTTAGGGCAAAACCCAAACAAGAGGCTAGGGATTGGGATATTTCACAATCCCACCGTCAAAATTTTCTCAAATTTGGAGGAGGCCTAGGAGACACACAACACAGTAGAGGCCAAGAGATTGAATTTTTCTTATGGGGGGTTTGCTAGGAAAATCTAATGTGGCTAGACCTAATATAAAGAGGAGAAGGTGAAGAAAAATGTTTTTTGAGTGATCACCTTATGGTAGACCAATGCCTAAACCTTTGGGGAGACTGGAGTCAAGAAGAATATGAAGATAGTTTTCGTTTCTAAGTCAAGGAGGCCTTAAGATCACCTTCGCTTGTCACTAGGGCAAAGTGAATGACCTTACAAGCTTTTATACTTCATTTTGCAAGACGAAGTGGCTTATCAAGAATTTAGAATTATCCCTAGGAGAATTCGTTCAACATACATGGCCCATACACAAATATATGCTATATAGAAACATAATTCCACAATTTCGCAGTAAATGCATGCAACAACTAGCCTTAGTATAACGAAAATCTCATTTTAAATGCATGTGACGAAGTAAAAGAATAATAGCATTAAATTTGTGCTTACATGTAAGAGAATATATCCAACCACCAATAAACTTGCCAATAATGAAGCTCCAAGACAAGAAAAGACAATCCATACCTCAAAATTCATCCATGCTCCACAAATTTCGTCCACCAAGAAGGAATAGCAAAAATCTCAAGAGAGATACAAGTCCAAACCGAGTGATGATGAGAAATGAAATCTCATCATTTATATTTATACTCTCCTAATGAGTCCCATTTACCTATTTGAGCCCACATTAGCCCATAAAATAAAAATAATGTAGAAATAACTAACTTTTGGTGACAAACCCACCAAACTATCTCATAAACAAAATAACATGCCTCTCAAGAGGTTGAATAATGAATAATGCATGTCATTGGGCCCTCAACGAGGCTTGGTGAAGTCCATAAGTGCCAAAATAATGAATTGGACTTCCAAAAGTAATAGATAAGGGGTTGGCCCCATGTTCTCCACATTATAAACCTGTCATGCTCCCAATGGCTATGAGGGCACATAAGTGACCTCACGGGTCTCCAAGTAAGTCAAAGATTCTTGTAGACCATCTATAAGGGCTCAGATGATGGTGTAAGTGATGTCACATCAACATACAAGTCCTGGGTCATATGTCAAGTGCATGGTACAACCGTGGGGCTGACTGGGGAAAGGTAAACTAGGTGCATCTTCCTCGTCCAATAGGTGAATCTTGAGCAATTTCTGAACATCTCTAGGGATCCATGGAGTGCTGTCTACTGTTGTGGAGGCCCATGGCTCTCAACACACACCCTATGTGTGTCAATGTAGCCCTCTAGAGGGTTAGGACCCTGTATGGGGAGACCAAACCCAAGATGGAGACCACCTACAATCCTGCATAAGATCCAATGCGTCCTCTAGCCTTCTAGTACAACAAGTCATCAAGGAAATCGAGTAAAAGAGCTTACAAACCATGGACAACAGGTGGGGACATCATAATGACATGCCCTTCCATAGTGGGCTTTGGCATGTGCTAGTGTCTCCAAGCTCCAAATGGGGTTAACCAAGTATCCCATTAGGTAGTTTCTACTTCTAAAGGTGATATTATGTCCAGGGTACGTCTTTTAAAAAGTGGTGGCATGTGATAAGAGATGAATGGAGTCGGGGTTGAAAAGGGGCAACCCTAGGCCACATGCTGGGGTACAAGGGTAGCTAGTAAAAGGGATGCCCATACTTGGGTATATAATGTATAAGAGGGAGCAATCGTGGTACATGAGGTGCCCTGGTCGTGATTTTTCCACCCTTCCTTATATGCCTTTTTCTTTTTATGATTTTTTTTTAATTAACTGCTCGAGGCTCAAGTGGTAAGAGCATGATGTGTGAGATTTAGTAGTGGATACCTCTTTTATGGTAGGGCAGTTCATTGCCCACCCGGGTTTGGGATAATCATGGGTTTCTAAATGATAAAGGAGGCTCATGTAGGGCATGTAGGAACCAAGATGATGGCCATGATGATGGGATAGAGCTCATTTTTTGGCTTTTTACCACGTGATAAATGTGTTTGTCCTGACCATCTTTTGCATTTTGTGGTACATTTTCCTGTTGAATGTGGCAAAAAATGCTTATGCTTTTCTTTTCAGCTGCATCAACCTCTGGGGCATCATTCCAGGCTTGACCCAAGGTGTGGGCAAGGGGAAGGGGAAAGCTAACCTTATGTGGACCCAGTGGAGGAAGATGGACCCAAGTGGGAGAAATGGTGAATGAGGTTATAATGAGTGGAGAGGGGGCAATATATGTGGATGAGGGAGCGGGACCACACAACCAAAATCAGGGTTTCCTATGAAGTACCATCCCTAAAGCCAAAGGGTCAGTAAAAGAGATCCCACGGGACTAGAATCCAAAGTTAGCATCCAAAAGGGGTCTAGGGGACAAGAGCACAAACCTAGTCCATTCTTTCGGCCGAATCCCCCCATTAATCCATGCCAAGAAGTGTCCATGATAAGCAATTACTCAGTTACCAAATGACAAGGCATACTGTTATGTTCGGGAGGCCCACCTTCAAACATATGATCATGGCAGATGGGTGAGGGACCACATGGATGGCTCAGGTGGTGGAGAAGTGACACAACGAGCTAGTTGTTGGCTACAAGGGGTTGTTGGTTGAGGACCATCTTGTAGAAAAAAATTGTTCTAGGGATATCATCCACAAAATGGTGGGTAACATCTGGCTCCAATTGGGACATGATCTCTCGAAGAAATGGACGAAGCTACTGGAATGAGAGGTCATGAGAAATACAACAATATCTTGGTTGCTGTAAACTTTTTACCTGCACATATCAATGACTAAACCCATGGGACAACATGTTTTTTACGGTGTCTTATGATCACCCATGCATAGTGTTAGGCTGTAAAATCAACCAAAAAATAAAATATCCAAATTTTTATTTAAATGCAGCTAATCTACCATGAGAAATATCATATGATGTTAGTTCTAATGCAAAATCAACATGCAATGCATCCTACTCTACCATGTATATGATACAATATCAAGTCTTAAGGAAAGTGGTGTTACGTCTTAATTTGACCGACTCGGGCCAAAGTTCGTCGTTGAGTTTCGCAATGTAATAATAGTCCTCCCCAACTTTTCCATGAATATTGACAGGGATTCGGTCTCTATCAACCAATACCAAGTCCCTGGCCTTATAATCCTTTTTAGGCTTCCACTTTCTGCTTGTTTTAGAAATTGGTCGTTTGAGAATACAAACTTCTTGAGCTGGGAGAATAGGAGAAGTCTTCTCAATCTCATGTGTTTCGTAATATGGTCCAAGCTTAATCACATGAGATAGGTAGCTAGGTCCCTATAAAGGATCAAAGAGGTTCCATCAGATTGTGGGATGGTAGCATATGATAAGTCCATTTGAACATGACCCCCAATGGTAGCCCCCCATTTCCTAGACAATGGTATTCGCCCACATCAGGAATATCAATGACAACAACATCCTTGAGAAAGGATATGTCGGGGTTCCTAGCCAAAGAATCCTCCTTTATGAGACCTTCCACCTCCACAACCTTGGAGTTAAAAGCACATACCTTCTTATATGACTGAGTGATGCCGAAACCCAATTGCTTCATAACTTTTAAGGGCATGATATTTGCAGAGGTCCTTGAGTCTAACATACAATTGTGTAAGAAGAGGTCATTGATAACCAAAGTGAGCATAAGTGGTTCACACCCAGGGTTTCGGTCAGGAATGTGAATGTTTTGTAATTCTTCGAGTAATTCTTCTTTCTGAATTCCTAGGGACTTCTTGATTTGTTGTTGCTGCTTGGGAAGTTTTATAATCTCTTTCAAAGGAACATGTATGGTTATTTTTCCTACGACAACCCCTATGTCAATGTCAAGCTTAGCCTCTTTTCCCTTCTCTTTCTTCTTGATGTTTTCCTTCTTTGGGAGATCTTTTTTTGAATTGGCTTTGGTTGGGGGATCCTTCCTGGGAGGAATTTGAGGGAGAGACTCCTTGGGAGGGGTTTGCTTGGGAAATGAGTCTTCTTTAGATGGTTCTTTAGAGTTTGTAGGATCTTTGTTATTTTCTTTTCGTGAATATTGGACCCCTTTCAACCTTTCCTTGTTATCAGAGTTAAGAATGGATTCTTCCTTTTCTTCCTTAAGGGTGACCTCATTAATATGAGGGTGTGTGTAAGAGACCCCCAACAAAATGTTGAAGATATCGGATTCCACAAGGTTAGCTTGCTTATCAGTTTCTTCACCCTCACTCTCTCCCTCTTCACTTCTCTCATCCTTAGAAGATGAGTCTGGCTCCACAACATTAGTTGGAGCCAAAGTGTTTGAGAATTGAGACGAGCTTGGCCTATCTTCTTCACTTTGCTTTTTGGGAAAGGGTTTTCCTTTAGGAATATAACTAGATTTTTGAGCCCTTTCCCAAGGCAGTGATTTTATTCATGATAACCTTGTCACGTGCGTTGGCTTCTTCAGTGAATTTCTTCATTTTCTAGAGGATGGCAAGGAGGGTTTCTTCATGTTGATCTTTGGACTTTTCCTTCTTGACCTCGGCTCTAGCTCTGGGGTGCTCAATGACATCTACCTTCGAGATTCGTAGGTTTTTCTCAACTTCCATTGCTATCTCTTTGGCTTCAACCAATGTGGAAGGCTTCTTGTCCCTTAATACGTAGATTAAGTGGCCACCCACAACTTTTATGAATTTATCAAGAATATTAGCTTCGGATGGTTTCAAATGATCAGGTATATCCTTGACTACCCTATCAAATTTTTGAATGAAGTCCCATGTGTCTTCCATTCCCTTGGTTATTTGATAGAATTTTTCAATGTTAAAGGTTCCTTGGGCATTGCATGATCACCTCTTCATGAATAGGTCTTCAAAGTACTCAGAGTCTTGTATGCATGCTGGGGGAAGGCTAATGTACCATTCTCTCGCTTGTCCTTCAAGCGATAGAGCAAAAAGCATCATGAGTCTATCTTCGTCGAAGATCATCCTAGGGGACATTTGTCAGTAGAATTCCCTAATAAATCCATGGACGATCCAAGTAGCATCCCATTTGAATTTGGGTGACCATCGGTTATATTTTTGAGGTAATTGTTTGGGATCATTACTCAATTTCAAAGGGGCAAAGACACTAACCAAGTGTCTTTCACTTTAGGTCATCTTGGGTTGGTCTTGTTTTGGGTCAGTGTTAGATCTAGATGGCATCTTTGGGGATGAATCACTGACTTTCTCGAATTCAGGGAGAAGGGCGGTTCCAACAAGTGATGGAGTTCGTTCTCTCCTTTTTGCAGCAACCCTAGTTAAAGGAGGAATGTTGTCTCCTTCAAGTAAACTAGGGGTTTGGAAAATGAGTGGAGTCGCCGGGGGAATGCTTATAGATGTCGTTAATGAATCAATTCCTTAATGATTCACTAGGGAGGTAGACCTTCATCCTCCTCGACAATGATGCCAAAATGTTATCGCTCAAACTAGCGGGGGGTCCTAGAGGGGCACTTGCTAGGTCAAGAGCAACAATGAAGCTAAAGCTCACTGTCACCACAACTAAAGCTTCATACTCTTTATAGACTTTCATTGACGGGAGGAGACCCAACATATAGAGAATCACTTATAAATGATAGATCAACCAAGATGGGTGTGGAGTGATCTTGGGGGCCCTTTACTAGATGAGGCTCAAGAATGGGAGTTGCTTGCTCCTTAAGCAAGGTACAAAGCTCTCTAGGAGAAGGGGATGAGGATTTAGGGGCTAGGTTTAAGGAGTGTGAATTATAAAGGAGCTTCCAAAACTCTAAAATCCTTGCTGAACTTGGTTTGCAAAGTGGTTTTTGAAGAGTTGACTTTATAAAGGTATGGGACCACACGGGACCAAGTGGACCCAGGTTAGGTCAAGAGGAAGGAGTTTAGCAACCAATGATAGATTGACCTAAACAAGGAGGTGAAAGGGACCAAAGAATTGATTTTCGATTGAAGGTGCAAAATGATCCTTATGAGGAACTAGCCTAGGGAAACTTAGGGCAAAAAACAATCTCGAGGCCAGGGCTTGGGATATCTCACAATCTCATTGTCGGAATTTCCTCAAATTTGGAGGAGGCCTAGGAGACACACTAGCGCAGTAAGACCAAGAGATCGATTTTTTCTTATGGGTGGTTTGTCGGGAAAATGATGCCCTAGTAGCCCTAATGTGGCTACACCTAGAATAAAGAAGAGAAGGTGAATACAAATGTTTCTTTGAGTGATCACCTTGTGGTAGACTAGTGCCTAATCCTTTGGGGAGACTGGAGTAAAGAAGAATACGAAGATGGACTTCGTTTCTAAGTCAAGGAGGCCTTAAGATCAACTTCGCTTGTCATTAGGGCAAAGAGAGTGACCTTACAAGCTTTTATACTTTGTTTTGTAAGGTGAAGTGGCTTATCAAAATATATTCAACCATAGAATTATCCCTAGGAGAATTCGTTTAACATACACAACCCATACATAGAGATATGCTATATAGAAACATAATTCCACAATTTTGTAGTAAATTCATGCAACAAGTAGCTCTAGTATAGCGAATAGAATAATAGCGTTAAATTTGTACTTACATGTAAGAGAATATATCCAACCACCAATAAATTTGCCAATCATGAAGCTCCAAGACAAGAAAAGACATTCCATACATCAAAATTCATCCATGCTCCAAAAATTTCATCTACCAAGAAGGAATGGCGAAAATCTCAAGAGAGATACAAGTCCAAACCAAGCGATGATAAGAAATGAACTCTCATCATTTGTATTTATACTCTTCTAATGAGTTCGATTTACCTATTTGAGCCTACATTAGCCCATAAAATAAAAATAATGTGCAAATAACTAACTTTTGGTGACAAGCCCACCAAACTAGCTCATGAACAAAATAACAAGCCTCTCAAATGTTCGAATAATGAATAATGCATGTCGTTGGGCCCTCTAAGAGGCCTAATGAAGTCCATACGTACAAAACCGATGAATTGGACTTCCAAAAGTAATGGACAACGGGTGGCCCCTTGTTCTCCACATAATAAACCTGTGGTGCTCCCAATGGATGTGGGGGCACACAAGTGACCTCAAGGGTCTCCAAGCAAGTCGAAGATGCCTGTAGGCCATCTGTAAGGGCTCAAATGATGGTGTAAGTGATGTCATATCAACATAAATCCTGGGTCATCTGCCAAGTGCATGGTACAACTATGGGGCTGGCTGGGCAAAGGTGAACCAGGTGCATCTTCCTTGTCCAATAGGTGAATCTCAAGCAAACTTTGAACATCTCTTGGGATCCATGGAGTGTTGTCTACTGCTGTGGAGGCCCATGGCTCTCAACACACACCCTATGTGTGCCAATGTAGCCCTTTGGAGGGTTAGGGCCTCGTATAGGGAGACCAAACCCAAGATGGAGACCACCTGCAATCCTGCATAAGATCCAATGTGTCCCCTAGCCTTCTAGTAGAACAAGTCATTAAGGAAATAGAGTAAAAGAGCTTACAAACCATGGACAACAAGTGGGGACTTCATAATGGCATGCCCTTCCACAATGGGCTTTGGCATGTGCTAGTGTCTCCAAGCTCCAAATGGGGTTAACCAAGTATCCGATTAGGTGGTTTTTACTTCTAAAGGGGACAATACTTTCAATGTACATTCTTTAAAAGATGGTGGCATGTGATAAGAGATGAATGGAGTTGGGGGTGAAAAGGGGTAGCCCTGGGCCACATGTTGGGGTACAAGGGTAGCTAGTAAAAGGGAAGCCCACTCTTGGGTAGATAATGTATAGGAGGGAGAAATCGTGGTACATGAGGTGCCCCAACCTTGATTTTTCCACTCTCCTTTATATGTCTTTTTACTTTTATGATTTTTCTTTAATTAATTGCTCGGGGCTGAAGGGGTAAGAGCATGATGTGTGAGATATAGCAGTGGATACCCCTTTTAAGGTAGGGCGGTTCATTGCCCACTAGGGATTGGGACAATTATGGGTTCCTAAATGATAAAAGAGGCTCATCTAGGGCCTGTAGGAACCAGGGTGATGTCCATTATGATGATGGGGTAGAGCTCATGTATTGGCTTTTGGCCACCTGCTAAATGTGTTTGTCCTAACCATATTTTGCATTTTGTGGTACATTTTCCTGTTGAATGTGGCCAATTATGCTTTTGCTTTTCTTTTCAGCTGCATCAACTTTCGGGGCATCATTCCAGGCCTGACCCAAGGTGTGGGCAAGGGGAAGGGGAAAGCTAATCACTATGTGGACCTAGGGGAAAGCTAATCACTTTGTGGACCCAATGGAGGAATGTGGACCCAAGTGGGAGAAATGATGAAAGGGGTTATAATGAGTGGAGAGCGGGCAATATATGTGGATGAAGAAGCAGGATCACGCAACCAAAATTAGGGTTTCCCATGAAGTACCATCCCCAAAGCCAAAGAGTCAGTAAAAGAGATGCCACGAGACTAGAATCTAAGGTTAACATCCAAAAGGGGTCTAGGGGACAAGACCACAAACCTAGCCCATTCTTTCCACTGAATTCCCCCATTAATCCATGTCAAGAAGTGTCCATGATAAGCAAACTACAATACTCAATTACCTAATGACAAGGCATACCTTTAGTTTCGGGATGCCCACCTTCAAACATACGATCATGGCAGGTGGGTGAGGGACCACATGCTTGGCTCAAGTGGTGGAGAAGTGGCACAATGAGTTAGTTGGTGGCTGCAAGGGGCTGCTGGCTTAGGACCATCTTGGAGATTTTTTTTTTTATCTTAGGGTTATCACCCACAAAATGGTGGGTAACAACACCATTACAAATCCTGTCCACTATATACATCCTTTAAAGAAACTTGAATCTAGGATTGCTGCAAACCTTTCCTATTCTAATAAACTCCTAGATACTTAGTATTAGTGGCAAATGTACTACAAAGTTGTAGAATTGTAGTTTATTTACAGATAGAGAATTAGGGTTGTTACCCACCACCGGTCATAGTTTTAAAAACTGGAACCTAATAAACCGGCTTTCAAGCAGGAACTGGTCAAATCGGGACTGGTCAAGTCGAAATGAATCAGTGACGGGACCGGTCCACCTAATAAATCGGGTTTCAAGCTGGAACTAGTCAAACCAGGTCTGGTCAGGTCTAAATGAATCGGTCTCCAAAAAAATACATGAAATAATTAATTTTTAATGAAAAAAGCTATTTTTAAGGTTTAAAAGCATGATTCCAAATCAATAGAGACAAAATATGCAAGGTTTGCTCATATATATAGCATGTAAATGTGAATATAACAAAATGGCATCAAGTGCAATACATATCAGCAACAAAATACATAATCAATGAGGCTCTAAATGGCCTCTAGAGTCTGAAAACAATGCTCTAAGCTATGGGGTCACTGACCTACTACAAATCTACATATCAATGATCACCAATATGATCACTCCTCATCATGATCAAACTCATCAACACTACTAGACAAGAGATCATTAACATGAGCTACATAAATAATATGGCGTAGAGTTTGAGGACTCCTAAAACTCCTCTACAACTTTAGTAGTAGTAGCAAAAAATGAGATCAAAACTACAAATCATTGATCAACATGGTCGCTCATGAAACTCATCATTGATTCAACGCTACTAGAAATACATAAACATCATCAACAAGAGATACATAAACATCATCTAGCTCAAAGTCTTCAGACTTGGATCGCTGAACCTTATAACATGATAGAAATTGAAAAGGTTTAACATGCCTAACCAATGATTTTGGTTTGAGTGAAGGGTTCATCTCCTCAACCTTCTAATGTGGTAGAAAAAGATTAGCATGCCTAACCAATGATTTTGGTTTGAGTGAAGGTGCATTCTTGTCAAGGCCATGGTAGAGGAGTTCAACAATCAATACCACTAACATCAACAAAGTTCAACAATCAATGCCACCAACATCAAGGTTATTAAAGGGCTTTATGCTCTTAATCAAATGCCAATCTCATACCCTCACACATGATAGAATCAAATGGAAACATTGCAAACCCCCAAACAATGAAATCCTGAAAACCATTAAGTTTGCTGAATTTTGAGTGAAATGTAAAATTCTAGTTTCTCCATATGAAATCCGATAAGGTCGAAACCACTCTCAAACATCCTAAGTCATTTCATGGTAATGTTAAAAATTTAAGTAAAATGATGAAAATCAAAATTAAAGGAAATGTCACTTTTACTTTAAGAATTTAACATTACCATTAATTGGCAACATTGCTAGGGTTGAGATGTGTCAGGAAAATGAGAGGGTAGGCATGTTTTTCTTGGAGGGACTTTTTTTGGAGGAAAATAACCCCAAATTTCCCTCAAAACAACTTCAAAACTCACAAAAATGCATTCTGTGGGGTTTATAGTTGCCCTGGCAATAAACCGATCGACTTATGATGGAATTGGCCGGTTTCACTTGTTACTAGTTCAAACCGGCCAATGTTTAAAACACTGGCACCAGGGGGTGATCCCATAGGAGAATTTTTTCTCCTAGATTTGTCTTCAGCCGACAACCAACAACTCTGACAACCACTTGATAGCTTTGATGTGCTACTTTATCTCTGCCACCTGAGCTAGCCATTATATACCCTCGCCTATCTGTCATGATCGCATGTTTGAAGGTGGGGCATCCACTTTTGAAAGTATGATTTTTCGTTATGTAATTGGGTGTTTATGCTTGTTTTTCTTGGGCACACTTTGGTATGGATTACTGGGCAACTTTGAAGGAGGAAGGGCTTTGACTATAGTTTTGTTCCCTAAGCCCTTGCATCCACTCGGGGGTTAATCCTAAATCCTGGTCTCGTGGCATCTCTTTTATTGGCTATTCGCTTTAAGAAAGGCACTATATGGGAAACTCTGATTTTGTTTGTGTTGTCCGGCTTCCTGATACCATATATCTCACTCCCCTCTGCTCATTACAAGCCCTTTTTCACATTTTCCTATCTGGGGCCACATTTGTCCATTGGGTACACAAGGTGTTAGCATCCCTTTCCCCTTGTTCACACCTTTAGTTGGGTCTGGAAACGATGCCCCAGAAGTTGATGCAACTAAAAAGAAAGAGAAAAGCATAATATGGCCACATACAAAAGGAAATGCACCACAAAATGCAAAAGATGTACGAGACAATCAAATTTAAGCATGTGGGCAAAAACCAAGCATGAGCTCTACCCCTGATCATTATTGCCATCATATTGGTTCTTAGGGCCCATATGAGTGCCCCTTGCATCATTAAGGAACCCATGGATGTCCCAACCCTTGGTGGGCAATGAACTACTCCACCTTGAAGGGGGTAATCACCGCCATATAATACACAACATGCTCTCATCCCTTGGAGCCCTGCACAGTAAAATAAAAGAAAATCAATAAAAGGTAAAAGGCAAATGAAGAAGGATGGAAAAACAAAGGTTGGAGTAACTCATGCATCCACATATGTTCCTACCTTATATTTATATATCCAAGGTGTGGGATTCCTTTATCATCGCTACCCTTGTACCATGGCATGTGGCTTGGAGTTTTCCCTTCATCCTCACTCTGTTCCATCACTATTTCACATGACACTTGCCATTTGAAGGATGTACCTTGGACATGTCATTCCCTTAGAGGTTGAAAACACCTAATAGGGTCCTTTATTAACCACTACTACCTAGAAAGGTAACACTGTTACATGTTCAAAGCCCCAAATTTGGAAGGGAAACCCACTATGAGTGTCCATCTTTGCCCTTGATTAATGAGCTTATTCACTCAATTGCACTAATGAGTTATTGTGTCTGAAGGTGAGGAGACACATTGGATCTTATACAAGATTACATGTGGGTTTTTCATCTTGGACTTGGCCTCCTTATAAGGGATCCAAGCCCTTCAGAGGATCATGATGACATTTGTAGGGTGAACATTGAGGGCCGTGGCCCTCCATTCATGTAGAGCATTTATTGCCACACCATGGGCTTCTTCAACACCATTACTTTCTTGTTTGTTGCCCTAGTTATTCGAGATGATGATGCACTTGGACCAAGATGCCCTAGCCAGCTACATATTGCACCTGACACTTGGCAGCTGATCCAAGGCTTAGAGGAGGTTGTCTTTCCTAGGGAGATATGGGAGGGCATGTGTCATCTTTGAG
Organism: Pinus taeda; assembly: GCA_000404065.3. Classification (NCBI taxonomy): domain Eukaryota; kingdom Viridiplantae; phylum Streptophyta; class Pinopsida; order Pinales; family Pinaceae; genus Pinus; species Pinus taeda. Next base: position 49,061 of record APFE030999683.1, read on the forward strand.
CCCTCATTGATGGAGCATCGACATGATTTTGAGCCACTTGGAGACCCATGAGACTCATTTTGGTGCCCCAAGCCCAAAATAGGGGTTCACGAGATGTTTTGTAGCATAATGAGGGCATCACCCTCTTCATCATCATTTTTGAGGCCCTCTACCACATTTCTAGTTTCCAATTGTTGCAAAGGAGGAAAGGAAAAGTTATTTATTGAGATTTCAATTGCTAGAGTGTCTTCAATTCGCCTTCAGGGAATGGCTTGAAGCAAAGCCACTTGTAACCTGTATTTGACTTATTTCTTGTGAACTCTATGATCTTACACCCTTTTCAATGCCACCAGCAGGAATGGAGCATTGGGAGGCCAAGTTTGAGCATGAGCTAATCAGAGATAAGGCCTTGAATTCATTCTAAAATAATTTTCTTGTACTGGTCAAGTAGAATGTCTATTTGATCTTGGGAAAAAAGAGCTAGTTCCGGGATAAATTATTAGGCATATCCTTGGACATTGAGGAACCCTTTTAAACAGCCTTTAAGATCAATAACCGTGGAGTCTTACTTAGAGGTTTTCCCCCAAATATAAGAAGAGGTGTCCACTAGAGGCATTGGTTGTCGAAATATAGGCCAATGTAGGGGAAAAGCTCCTTCTAGGAGAGAAAGGGCTCAATACCCTGCCTTCCATAGATTTGTCACTTTATATAACAAATGTATAGGTGGCCTTAACACGAGGAGTGAGCAAACTTGTTTGGAATGAGATTCCCTGCTAGGGTTGTTTCCCAAGTGGGAGGCCTTATTTAATATAGCAGCAAAGCAAGACCTTCTAGGTCTCTTTCCCACCAATGGCCTAGATCACCCATTTAGCACATGCCACACAGGGCTGGAGCTTGTAGGCGGGTTTTGATGATTCCCAGGTCTCCAAATTTGTGTGGAGTGCAACAAAACTCCTAGTGGATTATGTGAATACCCTTATTTTTGTTTGTTTTGGCCCATCGAAAGCTTTTGAGAGTCTTCTTCAATTTAGAGTTGGCCACATTAGATAGCACCCAACAAGAGAAATAGTAGGCATAGGTAGCAGCCAACACTTTAGTGTAGATTTGGGACTTCATTGTAAGAGCTAAAGGCTTAGTGATCCATTTGTCATTTTTTTTCTTCCACCCTTTCTACGACATGCTTCTAGAGATCCCGAGCTGAGGCATGAAAGGTGAACGGTATACCTAGAAACTTGAAGATTTGGCTCGGTTGGATTCATGACCAGTTTTGGGAGGCTAGTCAGTCAGGCATAGGTCATTGGCTCTTCTCTCCCTGGAACAGTCTTGGCCCACTTAATTTTAGACAATAAGCAGATTTTTTCTCCTTTGTTTGGAGAAATGCATTTGATATTACATGACTATTATCTAGTTATTTAGCTCATTTGCTTTTTATGCTTTAGGAGTTGCTTTTGCACTACTGTTATGTACTTAGTCTAGATGTACTATTCAGTCCCATTGACCTACTACTGTGGTCATTTGTTGGACATTCAGAACATTATCTTATCTTATCTTATTACTAAACAATACAAATTTACATCAATAATGATGCATCAGGAAGCCAAATCAGTGTTTCCTCCTGCCATAAGCTGAAAGAGCAAGTATGTTTACTTCAGATTTGACATCTAAAGAGTCATCTTTCCTAAATATATCCATCTTGGCTAAGATTTGCAAGGCCAAGTGCTAGTTTTTGGTATCTTGGAAAGTGCATCGAAGTCCTGGGCACACATTGGGTAGAAGAAGGTACATTTGCAAGTATGGATCGAGAACAAGAACACATTGTGTTACAACAGAAGGTATAATAGAAATAATAGGTCTGTGCAAGCACATGGAGTCTTAGTAGATCCATATGGTTTGTAGATGAGGGTGCAACAGTAAAATAGAGTACGAGAGTGCACATAACGATTTGTAGGATCTTAGCAGTGAGGGCTCACGCTTGTCTGCACCAACAATAGATAGGATAAGGTAAGGTTATCCTTAGCGTTTGGTTTAGGAATATGCATTGGTCCCTTATAGACAAGGGACTGTCGTGTGACTTTATTCTTCTCAACGCTGCAATTGGATTGCAGATAAAGGTGCATGCATTCATGCATGTTGAGCACTCTAATTCAAGACACCTTAGGTTAGGGTTTCCTTCGTTAGGTAAGCTGCATGCAGTATAGTTAAAGGCTCTGATCTCTAGGAGGATGCATTCTTGCATGACTTAGATCATCTCCAATTGAGGCGTTGTGTATGTGTATAGATTCGTTGCACCGATTCTTCTTCATAGTCTATAAAGTGAAGGCGGGGATAAAGGTTTAATTCATTCAGTTCTGTAACAAACCGTAAGTTAGTTCCTCTATGTTTTTCTTGTAGCAGATTTTAGTTCAGACATAATGAGCAAGTAATAACAGGTTTTGACAGTTCATCTACTAAATTTCTGTTTTGCTTTTAACAGTGATTTAGCAAGTACAGAATAATTCTGCTTTTTTGCTTAATAACAGTCATATGATTTAGGATAGGCATTTGAGTTTTCGTTACAGTTTTCTGCAATATGTGTTTGTAGACTTTCGCATTTTTTTCTTTTGGTGGGGTAAACACCAACGGGGGATCTGAACCTTGAATCTCACAATTTACATAGTACTTCATAACACGACAATTGCCAAGTGAGCTGCCCCCCGTTGGTGTTTGTAGACTTTAGCATTATTAGAACAATAGTTTTGAGTTTTTTGTTTTGTTTTGTTTTGACTTTAGTGTTTGGAGACTTTTATCATTAATATAACAATAGTCCAGGAATTCTTTTAGTGCAAAGTTTACTCACCTTGGTTTAGAAAACCTAACATGGTATCAGATTGTAGTTTTTGAAATATTTTAAATTCTATTCATGGAGAGGCAGGTTGGTTGGAGTAGAAAGCCGTTAAGATGGTTTGAGTGGGCAGTATGTGTTGGCTTCAATGAGTAAAGCAGATCTATGCTAGTGATGGGCACTTGGGTTGTAAGGTGTGAAGCCCTAGTTGATCTAGTGAGTGGATATTGAAGCTTTTTCAGTGAAGCTGTAGTAATGGCTATTCCAGGTATGCGAGAGTCACCTTTTGGAGGGTGCCTCTAGCTTTGTGCCATGGAAGCCGAGATTGCAAAACCTCTTGGAAATGGTAGGATTGTGGTGCCTTGTGGAGAAGGAGGTTGTACTGACTACTATTCCCAAAGATATAGTAGGACAAAACAGTAAGGTAGGAAGTGCAAAACTAATGCTATTGGATTTGGTGAAGGATCAGCCTATCCCTTGTGTCGTTGGCAAAAACACTACCAATGATATGTATGATGCCTGGTAACCCTGTACAAGAGTGTGAACAGATCTAGTAAGATGCTTCCAAGGAACAAGCTCACCATTACTTGCACGAGAAACACAAATACAGTAGCAAGCTATCTCATGAAGACAAAATAGTTGAGAGATCAAATTCTTGTAATTGGGGACATTATTGAGGATGATGTACAAGAGGGTGAACATATCTATTAAGATGCTTCCAAGGAACAAGCTCATCATTACCTGGATGAGAAGCACAAATACAATAGCAAGCTATCTCCTGAAGATAGCGTAGTTGAGAGATAAAATTCTTGTAACTGGGGACATTATTGAGGATGATGAGCTAGTTTGGATTTCTCTAAATGGCTTCACAACTTTGTTGAGGTTATCTATGGTTGGGAGAAGTTACTGACTTTGAGAAATTGTGCGATGCTTCCATTGGAAAGGAGAGGATACTAAATCAAGTCACAATTAGTTACAAGGATGAGGATAATGTGTCAAACCTAGCCCTCATTGGGAAGGTGAGAAGAGAAGGTATGAAAGGAGGACTTGCGGGGGGTCAAAAGAGCAAGGTGGAAGAATTAGATTCGTTATGTTAGGGGAAGAAAGACTTGAGTTATATCTGGTGCTTAAAGTGCGACAAGCATGATTACTATGCTTCTTTGTATCTTGAGAGGAAGAAGGAGAGGGACAAGCAACAACAGGAGTTTGCAAGAAGTCTAGAATCTGCAATTGTGAATGACTACCAGGCTTGATGCTATTTTCACCAGTGTCATGTCTTTCCCATTAGCACATTTTCAGGTGTTGGATGGTATGTGAAAATTCAGACACATGACTTATGACAAAAAGATCTTTATTAGGTTTCAAGGACAAGGGGGAGGACTGTATGTGTAGTTGGGTGATGATGTCACATAAAGATAATGAAGTTGAATAATTAGATTGTTGTAGCTGGAGATACAATTGAGGACAATGAGTTAGTTCGGATTCCTTTGATATGGCTTTAGTCCACTGTGGCACAACTTTGTCCATGTTATTTGTGGCTGGGAGAAATTACTCAACTTTGAGAAGTTATGGGATGCTTTCATTGGAGAAGGGATGATACTAAAGCAAGTTTCAACCAGTTACAAGGGAAAGGATGATGTGCCGGACCTATTCACCATTAGGAAGGTGAAGAGAGAAGTTAGGAAAGGAGGACTTATGGGTTGTCGGAAGAGCAAGGAGAAAGAATTAGATTTTTCATTTTAGGGGACGAAAAACTTGAGTCATATCCAATGCTTTGGGTGTGACAAGCATGATCACTTTGCTTCCCACTTCCCAGTGCCCTAAAAGGAAGAAGGGCAGGGGCAATTAGCAGCCAGAGTTTGTGGGCAGTGCAAAATCTTCATGAGTGAATGAGTTGACTACCAAAGTTGATACTAAGTTCTAACTTTGCGATGGTGTTGTGTCTTTCCATGAGCACAATTTCATGCATTGGATGGTATGTGGACATTGGAGATTCCAGACATTTGACTTAAAGATCTTCAGTGGGTTTGGAGCAAGAGGGAGGATTGCATGTGGAGTTGGATGTTGATGCTGTGTATCTTGGAATGGATTTGTCTCCATACCTTTCCTGATACTTTTAGGAGATGTTCTTGAACTAGAGTTTGTCATATATGTTCCTGAGTTAATGGAGAGTTTTCTTTCAGTTTCTTGCATGACAAATTTATGATGTTTTGGGAGTTTGATGGTCTGCAAGACACCATTAGAGACAACAACCAGAGGATTGTGAGAAGGGGGATTTTACAGGCTACTTGCAGATCTACTTTAGGAGGTATGGCAGACAGTTGTGGAATCAAATGATTGATTCCTTGATTACAGCTGATGGGAGTGTGGGATACTTACCAAGATAAGGTTGTTACGGAAGGATTCTCTCTCCCAAGAGGGTGTTGACCTTGATGAGACTCTTGCTCTAGTTGTTGGAGGATTCTCCTAAGAAGAGGGAGTTGCCCTGGATGGACTGATGCATGCACCACCAGTTTTAAATTCTAGTTCAATGAGTTGTTTCTCATGTTGGGCTTTTCTAAGCTTAGTGCAAATTTCAACTCGTTATTGGATAGATGTGATAAACTTGTCTTGGTCCAGTATACAGATGAATTCATTATTGCGGGAGTCCGGAACAAATCATAATGTGGTGTGAGAAGATTCTGAACAGTGAAGATGGCATGAAGGACAAAGAAAGTTGGCAGGTTGCTGATGTAGTGTTCCTTGTACAGAGGATTTTCTCCTTGAAAAATTTGAAGAGAGTTCAGAGAATAGAAGGAAGCAATGACCTTGATTCATGTTTCTTCAGGTTCGTTGGTGGTCAACTGTTGGACCAAGCCCCTAATAGAGGGGAGGTTCCAGATATAGATGGAGCATCTTGTGTTTGGCAGAGAGCACTATCCTTGGTAAGAGGGAGTGTTAGTTTCCAGTAACTTGGAAGTGTGTCCAAGTCCTGGCTGCACAAGTGGCAGAATAGGGTATAGTTGCAGGTTTGGACAGAGAACAGTTCAGTAAAGGAAGTGCTGGGACAAGTCTGTATTACAGCAGAAAGTACAGTATATATTGCAGATCCATACAGGGATGTGTGGCAGTCTCAGTGGGCCTGTACAGTGTTGAATACATGCAGCAGGATGGTCTGAAAATGAGGGTGCATGCATGTTGTCCCAGCTATAAGTAGGATAGGATAAGGTTATTGTTAGAGTCTATTTTAGGAATAAATGCTCATCTCTACGAGACAAGGTGCTCTTGTGTTGCTTTACCATTCTTGAAGGTGCAATTGACTTCAGGATAAAGGCACATGCATTCATGCATGTCGAGCACTTCAATTCAAGGCAGGGTTAGGCTAGGGTTTGCTTATTTAGTTTGGCACATGCAGTCCAGTTAAAGGTGCAGATCTCTAGGAGGATCCAGTTATGGTGTTGTGCATGTGCCCGTATTCATTGTAATTTGTATCTACTCTTTTTCCTAGTTGACAAAGGAGAAGGTGGGGGTGTAGGTTTAATTCATTCAATCTAGCATTCAACAGGGAATTATTCTGCTGTATTTTTCCTGTAGCAGATTTCATTTCAAAACTAATGATTAAGCAGTAACAGCTTTTGACAGTGCTTCTACTGAGTTTCTGTTTTGTTTTTAACAGTGATTTAGCAAGCAAACAGTATTTCTCTTTTTCTGCTTAATAATTAATAAGTGATGAGATTTAAGACAGACCTGTGAGTTTCTGTTATAATTTTTTGCAGTATTTACCTGTAGACTTCAGCATTATTAGAACAACAGTTTTGAGTGGCTTTCAGTTTTCAGCTATCTAGTAGTTTAGGAATTCTTTTAATGCAAAGTTTGCCTACCATGGTTTAGAAAATTAATACCAAGTCAGATCTAAAAGTTTTTTCTTTTCCCAGCTTCAACGGAGTAGACAACCTATGAAAGCTTGCTTGGCAATGTCTTTCTAACAAAGATGATATGTCTGTCGGCCTAATCATATGCCACACATTATTTTGTGTGCATTGGGCTCAATAATTCTCAAAAAGGACTCCTTCCCAATAAAGAGGGGCAACAAAGATAATGTTCTACTCTGCAAAAATCCACACCCAGAAATCTATAGCAGCCCCTAAACACCATTTGGAGCTCCCTAAGATCTGTCAAAGACCCGGTGGACCATAAAGATATGAAAGGTGTTTATGTAATCCCATGTTCCTGTGGGACCCCCTACATTGTAGAAATTGGCCGCCTCATAAATCAAAGGATTCATGAGCTTGCAGCTGATATCAGACATTGTAGGACTCGCTCCTTTGCTATGGCAGAACATGCTGAGAAGACAAAACATCACATATGTATAGAAGAGACCTAGGTCATTGCTAGGATCGATCATTTCCATTACCGGAAATTTAGGGAGGTCATTGAGATTGAGGGAAGGCCAAGTACTCTGAATAGGGATGATGGCTGGAAAATGAGTAGTTGTTGGATCATGACTCTTTCTTCTTAAGTGTCTTCTCTTTTATTTGTTTCCCTTCCCTTTTTTTTGGTTTTCTTTTTAGGTGTATTTTCAATCCCGCCTTCTGATTATTTTGTTCCCTTTTCTTGTTAATTCCTAATTTTAATGGCTTATTAAGTTATTATTATTTCCCTCTATTACACGGGCACTGCTCCCGAGAGGTGGGAAACCCGTTCCAATGGTTCCCGCGCTCCCGGGAGCTTTGGAACTGTATGGGAATGGTACCTTTTCAACGGGAGCTTCAATGGGAGGTTGGGAAAGTTTCGGGAGCTTTGAAGACTGTTTTTTTGGAGTTCCGACATTCCCTAGGGTTGGGGAATACAAAGCCTGTAGAGAAGTATGTTGAACTGCCTACAAAACATGAGCTTATGTTGAAACTGGAGCAATCTCTTGATGGGTTAAGGAACCATGTGGCACCTCGACGTAAGGGCGATATCTGGGATGTCAAGCTGATGAGTATTTCTTTTATTGTTTATGTGTATATATATCGCAAAAGATTGTGTGTGCATATTGTATGTGGCAATCAATGCTTAAATATTAGAGTTGTTTTTTCTCGTAAGAAAGAACTGATAATGAGTGTGTGCATATTGTATGTGGCAGTGAATGCTTAAACACTAGAGTTGTTTTTTCTCGTAAGAATAACTAAAGAAACATGTAACTGATAATGAACTTGAGATTTTATATATATAAAAGGG
>APFE030999704.1:0-12862 GCA_000404065.3 Pinus taeda
TTGAAGAAAATCAGATGAGTTGGACAATGAAAACATAAATGGCCATGCAACTTGATGTTAATTTATAGCTTTAAAAATCATAAACAACATAGATGTCTCATTCAACTGATAGTACCTGGACAGAAACAAAAGTGCTTCAAATTGTAATATCTGATTCATGGGGTCTTTTAATTAGAACCTACGAGTATAAAACACTTTCATCTTTCTTAAATTGCATAATAAGCAACCATTCTTAAGAACATAAGAGTATTTTGTGGCTTTCTGTGTAGCCTTAGCTGAGTCTTTCACTGACTGCAATAGGCTCTGGATGCAGAATTAAGGAGAAATGGCTGGTGAAGATTTCCGAAGACTCTGCGTATCACTAGGAACTTGCTGATATCGTCCGGTGGAGCAGCATTTCTAGGAGCAGCAATTGAAGAAACCGACTGCACGCAATCTAAATAATGGCATCAGGTAACTAGCGATGGACGAAGGGCCGTTGCAGATGAAGCATGATGGACGAAGGGCCGTTGCAGATGAAGCGGCGTTGCAGATGAAGCAAAGGGTGAAGGCGTTTTAAGGGAGGCAAGTAAAGTCGGTTGCTTCCATGCAAATTGACACGCCAGGGCAATTTCGACACGGCAAGGTGGGCAGCAGCCATGGTTTAGCAGATATCATACGCAATAAGTATTCCTAACATTAAATGTTAGGAGATTAATGCTAAGGGAAACCTAGCATTAGTTCATGAAGCTCTTAATCACTTGTACTTTTGCCAAATTTAGCCTAACTTTTTAGCTTGTATACCTTGTACTGAGGCCAAATAAGACGAACATGTTTCTGATTGGTTAACAGCATAAACAATTATAAATATGGTTTTGGTTTTTGTGTAATTGGAAGAGACTTTGTTGTAAGTTGAAATAGTTTTATGGGTTGCCGTGCCAAACTAATAGCCACCGACCAAAACCGATTGCTATAGTCCCTGCCAGACCCGGAGGGCAGGAACTAATAAGAATGTAGACACTTAAATATAAAAACCTAATTACTCTAAATGGAAAACGATATTGGTAAACGTCACTATATTTGGAATCCAATCACATAACACCATCTTTGGAGATGATATAACACCAACTAAGGACCCACAAGATACGATGTGAATATTAGCATATGTTCAAACAAAAATCAAATAACTATATCCATTAAAACTATTATACAATAAAATTGTTATACAACTGACCGTATTTTTTAAGTTGAATTTGAATATGGTGAACTTTATCATAATGATTAAGAGATAATGAAGGTATAAGAGAATTGTTATTAATGGTTGATTAATTATTTTTATACGAGGAAATAGCTATAATTTATAGATATCATATATGTGAGTTTGGTTGAAACTTATAAAATATTTAATGTTGACCAACAAACTATAATATAGAATATTTTGTTACATCATAAAATAATTGTAAATTTTATTCCAAAATCATTACTATTAATATAGAAAAACATTATTCCTTTTAATCTTAATAATAACTATGTAATCAAATTATAAATTTATAACATTTAAACGGTTATATATATATATATATAAAGTATCACTGTCTTCTAGATAATTCCTAAACAGGAGATATGCTTAGCGTGCATGCAATATTATATTGCAAAGAACCACCCAGAGTAGCTGGTGCCACACGACTGGTGAAGAAGAGATAGCATTGCCGTGGCGGCTCACTATAGGGCAGGATGGATCAGGACGCCCTAGATCATCGATTTAACCACCCCCACGTGCCATTTACGACACGTAATCCAGTGGAGGTATAGTTAGAAAGTGGTGGACATCAACCACAAGGGTTCGTGTCATGTGATTACATTTTTACAACAAACTGATGGCTCTATGTTTTGGAGTCTCAGTTCCTATATTTAGGTTTAACTGTAACGAGGATAGGAATTTCAAATTTATGTTATATCCTATTGGGAATTCCAATTTCATTTCATGTGCAAGGTAAAAATTTTAATTTATGGGTAATTTATAAAGTTAAAATTTGAATTTACTAAGATATTTTTTTGTTATGGGTATTTTTTAAATTTTATGTAAATTTATAAAATTTATTTTTTCCTGTGAGAGGAAAAATAAGTTAGAGATATAACTAGAAATTTTAAATGATGAATAAATTAATATTTAATATCATAAAAAATTTATTATAGTTTCCAATCAAATTAAAGGTGATTGATATGTATCTTAATGAATTTTTGTTTTTTATAAAGAAGAAGATTACAAGTTTTTAAAATAACTTAATCAATTCTAACTTTTAATTCTTTTAATGTAAATTAATATCATAATTATAATGTTTAACTTAAATTGTCTAAAAATGTCAAATTTATAGTTTCAAATATCTTTTATAAATTACTATTAAAGTTTAAAAAATAAAAAAAGCATCATCAAATACTTTTGGGAAACAAAAATATCTTGTAAAATATCAAATTTCAATACCATTATGATTAGACTAAAATGTACTATCCTATGAGGAAAACTATTTGGCAATTTTAAGCATCATAAAATATTTTGTATGAACATTGAAATGATAATTTCTTAAGTTTTAAACATCATAAAATATTTTGTATGAACATTGAAACGGTAATTTCTTAATAGATATTGTAAATATAGAGCATTGCTGTTATTTAAATATTTCTAAATATTTTTTAAAAGATTTATTTATCTAGAAATGCACTTTTTAATAGAAATACTGAAATAAAACCAATTTTTGCTTCATACCTTACAATATATATTAAAAAATTGTAAATGGTGTTGAGCATTCTATTTAACAAGCAAGTGTATAAATATAAATGTATATAGTTGGTATGCTTCTAGGAACTATCTTTAAATATTAACTAATTACAAAGAATGTCTCAACTACACTCAAAAATAGGAATAAATTATGTAGATAGAATCTTCCACATCCAACTAGAATAAAGAACCTCCTAAACATCAAACTATTCATTAGATACAAATCTCTACGTCTTAATGGAAAAAGTAATAACATAAATAACATTTAGTACCACCAAACATGCAAGTAGGAGGAGTTAGTCATTTCAACACTCCCCCTTAATGAGTATTTAGCTTAAACTTTATTAGGTTGGGTATTTCATAAAAGCTAATCCATTTGCAATAAGTGCTCCCCCATGAATGGAAGAACCTCCTAAGATACAGAGTCTATATGTAGTATAGCTTGAAACTTATAACTTGTGCCACTATTATGTAAACATCACCAAACTATCAAAGTCAATATATAAGAGAAACAATCGATTGAAATACATGGTTACCTAACCACTATAACCTTATTTTTATAGGATGTCCTCCAGGGACATGGTTGATTAAACTTCTTGCTAAGCTCCCCTCAATTTTAAATAAAACTTATAGTTTCTAGGCTTAATGTGCATTCTAGAGGTTACTACCAACATTGTCCACTTATAAAACGTCTTCCCAACACATGGCCCATTCCATGTGTTTAACAACTTTAAAATATAAGTTTCTACGATATTTCAAATATAACTTATCCAAATATACATAGAATAGGGGTATATAATGTGTATGTATATTGATTCCTTGTAGTGGTGTGTGTGTGTGTGCGCGCATGCATGTGTGTGTGTGGAGAGAGAGAGAAACATAATGCATGAAAGAGTGAGTGAAATATTTTGTTCTATTTTCATAAAAAGATGATCATATATTTGAGATTTCATAAGTGTAATCAATATAAAATTGCCCTTGATTTTACATCAACGCATTACATTCATCCTTATATCCATGAAATTGGATACATTTCAAGGCTTTAGTAATAAATAAATACCACCATTAAAACTAAACTCTAGCATTTCAATTTTCTAATGATATGTGAATGAGCACCATAATAAATTATAGAAAAACTCAATATATAGTTAGAAATTCCAACTCAAAATACATTGAATCCTCATATTCCTGCGCAACTAGTACTCCTTACTCAAACATAAGAGATTCTTTGGATAATCCATATGATTTGTGATTAAATTCTACTATATACATATATATGAACAAATGAGATATCCTAAAAAATAACCTTTAAACCTGAAAATCATCTCAAAAACCATGTTTCAAATTTGGCCTTTCCCAATTTCCCATTCCTCTAGAAGTTTTGAGTCCCTTATGGTGGAACTCACAAAATTGGAACACAAATTTAGGATAATCATGAGATGCAAATTGTACAAATAATATACCTATAATACAAATTTTCATATCCCTTGATTTCCTATTCCAAGAGGCCTTGAACTTCTCGTGATTGTAGCTTGTCACTTGAGGCTTTTCGTGTTACACTCAAGTGAGTGCGCCAAATTTACATAACACTAAGGATTATGTTTCCAATACCTTAAATCCTATTGTCTTCTAACCTATTTTTATATTACTATTTTGAGTAATATCGAAAATCCATAGAGCTTAGCTCTTTTATTAGTGTTAGAACCTACACTAGACCTTAATAAGAAAGAACAAGTATTACCTAAAAAGAGTAAACCCCCAACCCCACAAAATTTTGGAGTACCTTGATAATCTCCATCAAGGAAGACCCAAGGAAAATATTAATCAATACTATCCTTGGGGCTTCCTTAATTGAGTTTATCAAGGTGTACCCAAGGGGTCTGTGTAGTTGAGCCTTTACTGTTTTTGGGTAATACTCATTATTTCTTACTAAGGTATGGTTTAGATATTTATGATAACAACAAAGATAATCTTTATTTTCTTTGGATATTCAAAGTAGCAATAGAAAAATAGCTGAGAACCATGCATGTCATAGGGAACTCAACATTTCTAGTTGACTAGGGAATTAGAAAAACCAACTTCAAAATCGCAAATTGTGGGAAGGATTTTGAGTTTAACATACTATAATTTTATAGTAGTATTAATATGATGTGAAATATTTCTCCAAAGTTCCAACTCTAGGAAAGATAAAAGCTAAAATTTTGAAGAGAACATATACCATTTATAAATAACATCACATACTTGCTATAAATATAATTTTTGATTCACAACTTCATATGGTCATCAATTTTATTTATCAGAATACAGAAACTTTACCATTTAATCTCCATTAATACTATGGGAATTATCACCAATTTCATTCAAAATGAACTCTAAAACATCTATAATGCATCTATAAGAACATCTCAATCCTTCCTACAACAATCTCATTGTTCCAACTCTAACTTAAGTGTACAATCATCCCCTCGCTTCTCAAGTGGGAAAATTTGAAATTCATTGTATACCTAACTACCATGATAATATACTTATAGTTATTCACAAAACAAATACCTTTCATCTATAAATGAAAGTGTTTATGATCATCCATTCATTACTATGACTATTGTCTTGAATTATCATACTATCTAGGAACCAACCATATCATTAGGAAAAACACTTTTACCACACAATTTAACTAAAATTATATTGTACGTTAGTGTTTAACATCAACCTGATAGTAATATTGAGTAATTGGTCATCCTATGGATATATCTCCATCTAATGAGGCACCTAACTACCCAACCATGGTTTTTACTCATTCTCTATGAAAATATTCTAGATAAAAAATATATGTACGTGAATATTAAATTATTTTCACGTACAAATATAAGGAGTTATGGTCAAATATTCATCAAACAATTGTTGTTAAGGTCCAATAATAGAAAACAAAGTACATGGATTAATTTCCCTTTACACCATTTGTTAACAAGGATACTCAAAAATTATTTTTATATTATAAAATATTTCTATTTAAGCATCTAAAAATAAATGAGAGATAATTACAGGCATGATTTAAAGCTTAAATGTTTATTTTATCTAGAGACGTGCATATACTAGGCACTTTCATTTGAGACTCGGCTCAATCTTCAACATGCTTGTCCAATATATTTTTTAGACCTTATATGCTTTGTCAAGGAATTGTTAAAGTAGTCAATTATAAAAAATATTTTATCACATATTGAGTTGACTATGCTCAATAACATACAAACTGAATGAAATTTCAAGCACAGAATTATGGTCATCATATTGATTACTAAAGAAGACAATGATGTGGCATACATTATGAACATGAATGCACATCACAAGATAAAAAAAAAAAATCCAAAATTTAAAAAAAGGGTTTCTTCCAAACTAAATGTGTAGATTGTTAATAGGGAAATAACAATGTAGCTACATCTGATAGTAAATGTGTGGCATCCATGAGAATTTCCATATTATTTATTTTAATCCATCTCACACTTCAATGATCATTAAAACTAAACAAGGTTATGACTATCAAAATAATGGTCATTAATGTTGATCATTCTTCACATTTGCACCATGATCTGCTATATTAGAAACACTATAAGCTAACTCACATTGTATACTCTTCATTTAAGTGTCATTCTTAGTACTTTGTGTTTTTTCACTTGTACAATCATTTAGATTATTAGCATTCTTAAGGCTTGAGCTATGACCTTCTATCATAAATCAACAACATAACCACCTACAATTATAATATAGATGACACATAAGCCTTTAATATTAAAAAATAATGAAAGCATGGGTTTTCAATAAATATGATGCATCCACTAATTTAGTAATTACATCATCAAAATCCTTCCATGCATTATAGGGTGACTTTCTCTACACATTCTTTCCAATGAAATTAATTCTACTTTCAAAATGATAGTTGTAAAAAAAGTGTACCAAATTCTTTAGTCACACCTCTATATGACTATTTCTTCAAAAGGATATTTTTCATTTTTGTGATGGATTTTTTTGAACAATCTATATAGTTATCTACATAGCGCCACATGAATTGAATAGACACATAATATAGTGAATTATGCTACAAACATTATTTAGCTCTATACAAAAATACAAGGCTATACGTATCATCTTTAATGGATATCCACTATTTAAATTGAATTTCATAATAAAATCAAGCCAATTTCTCTAATGATATGAAAGACTACAAGAGTTTGATAACAAAATGCTATAAACAAATTGTAGCCACACTCCCAATATAATCTACTCTCCCCTAAAGTGATCCTACATATGTATAAGATATTAGTAACATCAAAATGCCCTAACTATGAGTGTTTTATTCAAAAAAGTAATTCATGTATAAATACATAAAGGTGTCTTTCAAGATACACACATTATATTAGAATACTAAGAAATTGTTGAGAGAATAGTTCAACTGCACACCTAAAAAGGCAATAAGTAGTTGAGGAAAAGTTTCACATCAAACTAGATCTAACAACCACCTGAATAATCAAACTATTTAGGTAAAAAAAAAGTCATAAACCATGATGCCCAAACTAATAACAAACATAACCTTTTTAGAAGTTATTCATTCTAAGACTTTTATCATGTCATTGGAAGATATTAAAAAAATTCAACCCAATTATAACATTCATGCTATTTACTATGTCATCATATATTGTTTCAATTTCTCTTATAAATATTAAAGTGATAATTTGCCAAAATAAATTGTAAATAATAACTTTTTTAATTGAAAGATTGAGCTGACAATTCTCTACTCTCAAACTTCAGATATATAGTTTCAACTCTAAAACTTTGTATCAAAATTTACATATATACAAAAAAATTGGTAAGAAATTTATCACTTTACTCCAATGTTGACAGGATATTTATAAAACTAATGCAGATTTTTCAAATAAGTAATTTATCACTTTAATATTTTATATATATTAAAATTTTAAAAAAATAGTTACTAACTAATTTTTCTAAATAAAATGATTTTCAATTCAATATTTTACATATAGATGAAAAACGAAAAAAAATAAAAATAAAGCATAAATAATAACTAAAAAAAAAAAAAAAAAAAAAAAAAAAAAAAAAAAAAAATCATAAACAAACATGAAATAATTTTCATTTCAATATTTTAGCTATACATGAAAATAAAAAAAAATTGCAGGCCGTTCAAATGCACTAAGTAAATTATATATATGAAAATATTCTGTTTCGAAAATATACTTAAAAGGGAAAAAATCTGATTTTATTTCTCAAAATCTTACCTTAAATGTTCGAATTATTTAGCACTCTGCTAAACATTTGCAAGGTACCCAAGAAGCAAAATAACTTTAATGTTTCAACAATATATATAAAGTTTATGTGAAAGTGTAGAAAATGATCATGGAATTTCCATTATTGAGAGTACTATCGAGATTTCCAAGACCTAACTATAAGGTGATATGAAAGTGTAGGAAATAATCATCACATGCAATCCATCATCGAGAGTACTCTGGGCATGTCCATAAAGGTCGCCTAAATTCATGGATATGTTAGGTGGCGCACTGTCTTTTTTATCTCGTTTTACTCTTAAAACGATGGATGTATACACATTGTGTATACCGTTGCTCGTATTCGCAGATGCCTTCCCTGTTCTGATAAGAGAATTCATCCCCATTTGAGTTCAGTCGTTGTTTAGGTCTCTTTACTCGACTTCAGTAATCTTCAGTTTGTGCTCTTATTCACCCCGACGAGATTAATTCGGTTTCAGATCTTCATCCGATAACCGCCTGTTAAAGTTAGGGTTACAGCACTGGGCTTCTTCGGTGGATTCATTTCTAATGGGTACGAATCTCGGCAGAAGATCAGGGCCGAGTGTTTAGATATGCACTCACCAGAGTGGTAAGCGGGGAGAAAACATGAGGCCTCATCTCAGGGTTTGCCCTTCCCGAGACCAAGAGAAGTATGTCGGCAGTTCGAAACCAATGGGGTTTGAATTGTCGAACCGTCAGGGCGATTCAGAGGATTTTTGCCACGAGTTTTCATTGAGATAGTTTGGCCGCAGTCCGTAGAAGCAGACGGGTTTGGAATGGATTATTCGTGTATTCGAAAAACCAGTGGGCAACAGGCATGCAGGGAAGACCGGGCATTATTCTCTTATTTATATTACATATTTTTAGACGAGGGAATATTCTCTTATTGATATTACCTATGTTTGCAGCAAAATTTGTTCGTCACATTCATATCATCCCTCTATTAAAGCTTTGTAATCGTTTATATAAATAGCAGTGACCAGTGATCAGTTTTAATATGAATCTTTACTCCCAGACTAGCGTCTGATTTGGCTTTATTCATTACTGTGTTTTAGATTGCTCATTGCCAAGATCTGAAATTATGAAATTCTTGTTAAACCAGAGAGACACGTTAAGTTCAATAACTTGAATATTTTTTTTTGTGTAGATGTTTGGAACGATCAGTCTGGTTTATATTTTAGATAAATAATCACACTTTATGTTTTGAAAAGTGTGCAATTTTTTTAGATTTGTCGAATTATCTAATATGTTTTTTTTAAAACAAATTTGTTAGACAAATGAATAATGAATCACACTTTATGTTTTGAAAAGTGTCATTTTTTTGTTCTGAAGTATAGAGTATGATTTATCTAGATCATAAATGTTAAGTCTGAAGCCAAATTTACACATGATTCTAGATCTTTTTAGATCAGAGCTTTATAGATTTCCACACTGCCATTAGTTTCTAGATCTTTCTAGATCTTTATCTGAATCACATACAAGATTCTAGATCCTTCTTCAGCCTCTATAAATTTGTAATTTCTCTGGCTAAGGAAAGAAAACAAGCGAAGGCCCAAGCCTGTTATGTAATGCAAAGTGATTTGTGTTCTCCAGTGATTGCTTATTATGTAATGCAAAGTGATTTTTGTTCTCGAGTGATTGTTTTATCTATTCTGTTGTTTTTGACTGAGTAATCCTGTTGTTTCTCCATTTGTCTGTCTCTGTGAATTATTCTCTGCTATTGTCGTCTAAGTCTCTCTGCTCTGAGTAAGTGTTATGTATGCTCTGGACTACAAGTGTTATCAGAGCCAAAGGTCTCGAGTTTGAGACACAGGTGGCTTGGGTTGAGGGGGGAGATTGTTGCGCTCCCTGTTAATGGCGGTATGTTTTGTGGCATGTGCTTAAATCTAGCGATATTAGCGATGTGTTTGTTTACTAACCCCTGCTAGTTTTGATGTAACTAAAATCGTATATAATTTTTTTAACACAAATAAATAATAAATCACATTTTTTAGTTTATCTTTTAGACAAATGAATAATTCATCAGACTTTATGTTTTGAAAAGTGTGCATTTTTTTCTCTGAACTATAGAGTATGATTTATTTAAACGATAAATCACACTTCTTAGTTTATCTTTTAGACAAATGAATAATAACTCATACTTTATGAATTAAACGGTGTGCATTTTCTTTTGCTCTATGTTTAAAACCATCCAATATAATTTATCTTAAAAACAAGTAAATGATAATACCCCATAAATCCAATGAAACCTAAAAAAAATATTCAAATTATAGAAGCTAAAAAAAATTCGAATCACAAAAAATCTAAAGAACATTATATGAATTCAATTGCATGGGTGAGATTTCGGATCTGCACAAGCCCGGTCCACAATTCTGGCTGCCCGATCCGTGTATCTAGAAAGGATCCTGAAGATTTGTTGAGTTTTAGACGTGTATATGTCTTACGTTGTGACCATATCCAAGAGAAGCTGGATGGTTCACATGTTCCGCAGGTTCTTTTATTTCTTTTCTTTTCTTTTTTGGAAATTTCGAACTGATATTTGAGGAATTATGTTTTTAGAATTCTCCACTTGATTCTCTTTAGATGTTTTTTAGATGTTTTTTAGATGTTGCCTAATAATGTTAAGACAATAAAATGACTTATGATGTTTTAGAGTGGTTCCAACTTAATCATATTTCATACGGAGAAAATGGAATTTCATATACCATTCAAAATTTCGTAGACATAATAGTTTTCAGGATCAGTTGGATTGTGGCATTTCATTGGATTATATCATGTATGAGGGCATGTGATTGGCATTTAATCAAGAGCAACGAGCCCTTTGTGTTGTTGATTTTTCAACTCTTTTGTCATGGCCTTAGTAAAAATGTACTCTTCACTCAAGTCAAAATCATTGATTATACATGTTAAGCTTTATCTACCATATTAGAAGGCTTGGATTAGGTTGTTTGATCAAAATTGGGCAATGTTGACTAATATCCCTACAGAATCGAAGTAGATGAAAAAGATGGACAAGAGAAGAGTAATCTAGATTCTAGATGGTTAATGGTAGAATAATTAATCATTGATGTACTATGGATGCCATATCTATCTTGATTTATGTAAAAATGCATTTTTTCATGCCTTCTAGAATTAATTTGGTATTTTGGAATTTCTTTAAATATATATATATATATATATATAGTAGGTGCTTCCTAGAGTTTTGGGAAATGACTTTTCGGAGGATCTACTTCCAAGAAATATCTCGGCTTTGTGTAACATTGGGCTAGACTCCCTAGACATGATGTTGGGCTTTGTACACTAGTGCGGAGCTTATACAAAAAACTCTTGAAGCAATTAATGAGAAAGACAAAAAAGCTACTAGGGAGATGTCACTAATCTCAGATATATCGCTAGTTTTATTTGTTTTGCTACATATAACTCATGATGATGAGATACTTTTCTATATGTGATGTTATTTTTATTGGTTCTCCACATTTGAGTCCTGGATTGAATAATTATATAACCCATGATGATGAGATACTTTTCTATATGTGATGTTATTTTTATTGGTTCTCCACATTTGAGTCCTTGATTGGATAATTATTAGGGATCAACAAGATTTGTTATTATTTTTGATGTATCATTTTTAATTTACATCCACTCATATATAATTGTTTTCCTCACATTTATGTGTCAATATGTCTATTTCATATTGTTATTTATTTATATGTATATAATATGAAAAAAAATATATATATATTATGCATTTTTTTTTATGTTAGGCTATATTTGCTGATATTACCGATAAGATGTTTTTTGTGACACTGACTAATATTTTAGAGATACCTATATTTTCAACACTACTGATCAATAATAATTTATTAATACATCTAGTGAATGAAACCAAGTTCAAAACATTGGTTATCACGATTTAAAAAATGGAAATGGGACAAGATCTCTATGTCAGAGGTTTCAGACATCAACATTTATGTCAAAGGACACAATTATGAAGCACTAGTTTGAGTAAATCAACATGTTTCTTTTATTTAGTCAACCTCTCTTTATCGAGACGATGAACGAGACACCCACTTTGAGAGATGAATTGATATAAAAATGATATAATAAATATTATGTTTGTTTTTTAATTCAGCTAGGTCAATATTATTTATGATATGGCTGAGTGATACATACCATACGGTCATGGTCGCTGGCTGAGTGATACATACCATACGGTCATGGTCGCTGGCTGAGTGATACATATCATATGGTCACGGTCGCTGAGAGATGGCTGAGTGATAAATATCATACGGTCAGGGTTGCTGGCTGAGTGATACATATCATATGGTCAGGGTTGCTGGCTGAGTGATACATATCATACGGTCACGGTCGCGGTCTAAGTTCTTTTTCAGAAGCTTCGAAATTCGAAATTTAAAGGTTTATTTTTAGGTTTTTATATATTAAAATGTTTTAGGTATCTAATAATCGGTCGAGTTAAAATGTTTCAATTTTTTATTTTATTTAATGGTAAGAAGTTTTGGGAGTATAATTTTTTTTGTTTACATTATATATTTATGTACATCAATAGATTCCGGGTTTAAAAAAAAAATTGAATAATAAAATCGTAAAACTGCAACCAAGCAAATTTATAATCATAATTTTTTAAATAAATGGTAAATAAAATTAAATAGTAACTATGAAATAACTAAGATTAAAATAACTAAACTAAATTATCATAATATAATAAAAAATTTAAATGTTCTTTTTCTATATTAATATGTTTAAGACTTTTAATAAAATTAAATGTTATTATAGA